>JAOXJP010000001.1:15402335-15414819 GCA_025762735.1 Platanus orientalis
GCCTAACGGCTACTACCCAAAGAGAAGAGGGATAGGAGGTGATAGGTGCCCACGGCCAAGAAGCCAAGTTTCAACAAACAAAATTTAATTCATTCAATCAAGGACTCTCAATACAAAAACGTGCAACCCTATAAATAGGCCCATGAACACCAAAAAAATAGCAAGAACTTAAAATAGAAAGTCCCAAACTTGGGGCTTAAGACTTGCTAAAAGAAAAACTATTAAAAACCATACTTTCCTAAGACCAAAACCTACTAAAACCTTGACTTTATTAAAACTAAGATTACCAAAAACCACCCTCTACTAGGAGCTGTCAACTAGTCCTTTGTAGAACCCATATGTTGACTCTTAAGAGTTCTTAACTTTATTTTCATCACGTATTGATTTCCTATTATTATTCTGGTCATAACTTTTGCAAATCACATCGGATTTGTGAAATCTTGGTCCTTAGAAAGGTAACTGAATAACCTCTTTAATGACCATTAAAATCAACAAAAAAAAAAAGGCAAGTTTTGATCTTAGAAAACTTGGGCTAAAAGTAAGTGATGGGATTATAACTCACAATAAAAAAACCAAAAAAACTAAACTACCCATGGTACTATTGACCTTATTACGTTTGAATTATCCAATCCCTAAAAAACACTAAGTAACCCACATAAAATAACATCTTGAATCTTGTTCTCTTGTGTGGTGGCACATACAAGAGTCTCTTTATGATGTCTGCATCACCCAAAATACCTAAATACCCTTGCATAACACCCATCAAATATGAGTATGGGCTATTTGGCGTTCCTCATCACCTGGATTAACCAAAAACTAACTACATTAAAAATTATTACCAAACAAAAGTTTTAAACTTAAAACCCAAAATGTACCCCTGTATATGCCCATCAAATATGAGTATGGGCTGTTTCACAAATGGGGCATGGATATTCAAATCCAACTTTTATTTGAACCATGTGTTTGATCTATTTGGATCTCATATTTGATTCATAGCTGATTTCTATTCTTAATCTGATATGCTGTTCATACACATGATCTCTTTAGATTATATATCAAAAAGAGAAATTTTCTTACTTATAAAAAAAGACCCCTTTAGATTCTTCGCACTTCGCTAAAATAACAGATTTATTGATGAACTTCGTTATTTTGTTCTTTATGTTCACAACTTACCTGTGGTCACTTGATATTTCTTTTTGAAGTGATCAGTGTTACTTCTTTTGCTAGCATGTTTATTATACAATTACTTAGTTCACTTGTTTTGTAATCACACCATGCACTTGACTTCAATAGAGCGTATATGTATATATGGCATATCTTCATATTGTCGATTGAGCTACTCTCTCTCTCTCTCTCTCTCTCTGGGTGACAAGTTGTAACTTTTTTGCCCTTTTTAGAAACAAGAAGGGATACCCCCTCGCATGTTCAAGGCAGTTATTGCTGCTAGTCATCCTGAATTTTCTAGTATGAGGCAGCAGGTACTATTTCTCTTGATTTAAGTTATTTATGAAGTTTTGAACATTCCATATTTATTTGGTTATGTATTGTGTATTGTGACAAACTCCTGATTTAGTTCCATTTTATCTTGTCACTGCTATTAGTGTAGAAGATGAACTTGAAGTCCCAACTTAAACCTGTAAAGAGAACTCAGTTTGTGTAAATAAACTTAATCTGGTTGTGGATTTAGGTCAAATTTAGATTCTAGAAGGTTTTTTTTTTTTTTTTTTGAGAGATAATTGAACACATTTATTGAAAAGAGAAGAAAAATGAAGCAGAGTAAGAACAAGCAAAGACAACATCACCCAAGAGGTGAAAAAGGAGAAGCCAAAGCAAACAAAGAAAAGAAAACCACAAGCAAAAACAACCCATTACATATTCTCACACCAAACCGAATACCACTCAATCTCCTCAAAGTTGGCCCTAATAGACGCCCAATCAAACAAAGCCTTGTAAATGAAGGTTGAAAGTTCCGCATCCGATCTGGCCTTACCCTAAAAAGTACTACAATTCCTCTCCTTTAAAGGCCCTACCAAATGACCCTCGGGAGAGCACGCCAAATGGTAAGAGTTATCCTATCAAACTCTTTGATCCACTATCCTCAAATCAAGTCTTGGAATTAATTAGGGAAGACCTAAGAAATCTGAAGATGAGAAAGAAAGAAGCCCCAAACCCTAAATGCCACAGAGCAATGCACAAAAAGATGATTAACTGATTCCGCATCTTTCATAAACACATCTGTTAGCCAAGTTCCATCATCTACTTTGGAGATGATTGAGGGTTAGAATTTTATCCAAATATGCATTCCACAGAAAGAGACCTTTGAAGGGATTCCCAGATTCCAAATCCTTTTAAAGGGAAACGACACAGACACAAAACCAAATATTTAATTGTATATGGACTTGGTAGAAAAAAGACCCTTACTCGAGGGGCTCTAAACCATAGTGTCCGACCTATCAAGAACGGGCCTAACCCCATCAAAGACACTCAATAGGCTACACACCTCTCCCATTTCCCAATCATGAAGATATCTTCTAATCCTCGGCATCCAAACCATTGCCTCATAATCAAAAGAGTTAGCCACCGAAACCCACTTATCCTTTACCAAGGAGAAAACTCTGTTGAACCTATCCTTTTAAGGGAATCTCCCCCACCCAAAGATCTTGCCACAATATGATATTTTGGCCATCCCCTAATTGGAATCTAATAAACTTTTAGAAAAACTCTTTTACCTTCAAGATAGATTTCTAAATGCCACACCCATGCCTTTCTCAGACATCGTTCAAGTCCCAGACAGACTACTCACCGAATCTAGTCACCACCACTTTACGCCAGAGACTATCTCTATCCCTCCCAAACCTCCACTATCACTTGGCAAAAAGAGCTGAATTATGTGACCTAATCTTCCTAATTCCAAGACCCGATGACAAATAGGCTTGTAAACGGCATTCCAATCCGCAAGATGGAAATGATGGTGATTGGAGGAATCATTTCATAAAAAATTTCTTAACAATTTCTCGATGTAATTCGCCACCAACATCAGAATGGTGAACAATGATAGGAAATAAGTGGGAATGGAAGACAAGACCGCCTTGATCAGATTGAGCCTACGCCCTTTAGAAACAACGAGGCTTTTCAAGACTTCAATCTACTTTCAATTCTTTCAATCACCGGATTCCAAATTGCTTTAGACTTGAAAGATGCCCCTAAGTGTTGAGATACAATATATTGAGGGTAGTATGGGTAGAAGTGTGATATACATGTTCATGCATTGTATACCATTCATGTACATGTATATCACACTTCTACCCATACTATCCTCAATTTATTATATCTCAACACCAAGGTCATCCCCAAATAAATAGATGAAAGATTCCCAATCTAACCGCGCAAAATCTAAGCCAAACTATCCAAGTCCCTGACATCACCTGGCCCAAACATCCCACTCTTAGCCAAATTAATGTTTAGGCCTATAACTGCCTCAAAGAATGCATCACAGATAATCAATTTTTCTCATATCCGCATCACAAAAAATCAACATATCGTCTGCAAATTGAAGATGGGAAATAGAGACTCTCAAATCCCTCCTTAAGCCTGAGACATAACCCCTTTTTACTTAGCACATTAGAAACCATGATAAACAAGTAAGGGGATAAAGGATCACCCTGTCTAAAGGTAGGAAGCACTAATACTCCAACATCCTCTGCATATCCGTGTCTGACACGTATCCATATCTGATACTCCCGAGGATACCTCTGCATGTGTGCCTTTGGCTTGTTGGAGATTTTTTTTTGGACAAGAAGAAAATGAGAGAGAGAAATAGAGTTTGTGGAGTAACACTGCATGTGGTTCTCTTTTCTTGTAGTTTTTTTTTTTCATTTTCATTGTAATTTCTTTGAATTCTTAGTAATTTGTACTCTAAAGACTAAACATCATTGTATGGGTATGAATGAGCTTCTTTACTATGTACTATTACATTTAAATTAGTATCATACCGTGTCCCGTGTTAGTATATGTGCTTCCTAGGTCGCCTCTAGAGCTTCTAAAGAACCCAGCCGGAGACCCATTCACCATGATGGAAAAAGAGACCAACCTAATGCAATGGAAAATCTAGCTTCTCCATTTCACCCCAAACCCCATACGACCAAGGACATAATCCAAGAAATTCTAATTTACATGATCATAGGCCTTCTCAACCTCAACTTACGTAGCCACCCCACAATTTCCAGACAAACGATGAACCTCAATACATTAATTGGCAATGTACACACTGTCCAAAATCTGTCTCCCCTCAATAAAAGCCCCTTGAGGTTGAACAATACTTCTTTTCATGACCAACTTCAAGCGCGAGGTGAGGGTTTTAGCAATTATTTTGTACATACTGCTTAGGAGACTAATGGGTTTGAAATCCTTCAATTCCTTGGCACATCTCTTCTTGGGAGTGAGTGTAATGAAAGTATTATTAAAGTGATCATAAAATTTCTCAGAAATATAAAATTCCTCAAATACTTTTATTAGGAGATCTTCCTTAATAATGCTCCAACATCGCTGGAAAAAGGAGATAGTAAAGCTGTCCGGCCCTGGCGTTTTATCTCCTTTCATGCCCATAATCGTAGAGATAATTCCTCTTCCGAGAAAGGTCTCTCCAACAAGGATCTCTCAACCTCAGAGATCTGCTCGAACTCCATATTATCAAGGACCGGACGAAACTGATGATCTCCATTTCATGCTCATAATTGCAGAAAGTTTTAACTTAGAACTAATGACAAGTGATTCCGTTGTATTCTGATTAATCTGTCCTCTTTCTCTTGCAGTTCCTTGATCTCTTTCTTCTCTTTACATACACCCACACAGATTATTATACATAAATTACATAGAGATACATATGAATGTGCTTAGCAGTTTTCACACACACACACACATATGAATGCCTGTACATTGGAGTCTCAAATGTTTGGTGCTGCACAACTGATCTAGTAGGTTGGCAATTTGCTTGCATTTCTAGGAACATGTTTTAATAGTTGCGTTTTTAGGAACATGTTTGAATAGTATAGGTTATGTGCCTATTTGTGTGGTTGTATTACTTTGTCTTTAGGCTTTGTATATTTTTGCGGATTTTTTATCACTGTAATTTGTCTGTTTTCTTATAAAAATCACTTCAACTTTTTTCTAGGATGCGCTGGAGTTTTTCCTACATCTTCTTGACCAAGTTGAACGAGCTAATGGTGGAAAATCTGAATTGGATCCATCTAGGAGTTTCAAGTTTGGTATTGAAGAACGGCTTCTATGTTCATCTGGAAAAGTTGCTTACAATAAAAGAGTTGATTGTATCCTTTCTCTAAATATTCCTTTGCATGAAGCTACTAATAAAGGTAAATTTCTGCAAAAGTGTTTTTGTTTTGATTATAATTCCATCCTTAAAAGCTATTCTAACAATCACATGGTTTGAGAATTCAGAACAGCTAGAAGCCTTTCAGAAGTTGAAAGCAGAAAAGAGTTTGGAAGGAAAAGAAGTGTGAGTTATAGAAAAAAGCACACAATGTCATATTTCTTTCATCATTTTTAGATGTCCTACTAACGATTCCGAATTCTTTCAGATCTGGTGATGAAATTGTGCGCCCAAGGGTGCCCCTAGAAGCATGTCTGGCATGCTTTTCAGCTCCAGAGGAAGTTCATGATTTTTACAGCTCTGCCTTGAATTCTAAGACAACAGCAATCAAGTAACCTTTGTTATTTTACTTGTCTGTGTATACACAATTTATTTGTGCAAGTCTCATGTTCTAAAAAACCAAAGTAAACTTCTATCAGTTATAGAGAATATGCATGATGGACCTGATTCATGTGGCTCATCTTCCCCAATTAGCCCTGGTCCCATGCCATGCATGGCATGTGAATTTGATCTTGAGCCCTAAATTGGTGAGTAAGCCACTCGTTGAAAACATAGATATAAAACCAAGTCAGAATTTGACCAGCACAAGTTCCAAGAAATTAGGTTTAGTCTTGAAATAATCTCTGATGGAGTGATAAAGGAGACTTTGAGTTTGACCTCAATTGGTCAAGTTACTACCACACCTTCCATGCCCTAAAAAAGTCTTAAGCATGGAGGATGGCAGAGAAGTAATCAGATTCATTGTAGAATCTTGAAAATTACAGTGACTGGAACTTTGAGTTGTCCTTCCTTTTGCAGAACTGCTGGCTTGACTTCGTTCCCAGATTACCTAGTGTTGCATATGCGGAAATTTGTAATGGAAGAAGGCTGGGTACCGAAAAAGCTTGGTAATTTCACTGATGCTTGTTTTTTCCTGCAAAAAGCATAGCAGTCTACTGTTATCTCAGTTCTACATTACTCCATGTTATCTCACAAATTGGAAATACTGGTGCCTTTGCTGTCATTTTCCAGATGTTTATATAGATGTGCCTGATATTATAGATATTAGTCACATGCGCAGCAATGGTCTTCAGCCAGGAGAAGAGCTATTACCTGAGACAGGTCTGTAACATTGAGCAGCATCACCAACTTCCTCTTTGATTTTAATACCAAAAGTGAATATGCTCTTACTTGTGCTGCTACAATGAATGTTTAAAACTTTGGTTTCTGTCCAAACTCTGTTCTCCATGGCAGTGGGATTGATTTGTGGAAGTTGGTGGAAGTCCATACAAACATTGTAAAAGCGTGAAATTAAATATTAATATGTATTGTATGTTTTGGTACAATACGTATTGGTTTTGATGGCTATACTGAAACAAAATTTACATATAATAAAAAAGTGCAAAGTTTTAGTTTTGTTATTAATACGTATCATATTGTTTTGGTCGTATCGACTGAAATGATACATTCATAATTATAGAATTACATGGTTTCAACTGAAATCAGGGAAACATATTGACCACCATTGCTGACCACAAGAAACCCATCTTGTAACAATTTTTTTCTGAAAAAAAGAAGTGATTTTGTGTTATTAGACACAAAATCTAGGACTATTTGAATCCATGTTGATAAATAAACAAGGATTGGCTCTGGAATGAAGGATTGAACCTAAAACCCCCAATTTCAAGGAGAAGCCAGCTAAATCCAAAAATATTACTTGTTTAAGATTATCTATATATGATATTTTATGTATTTACAACAACAACAACAAATGGCCTTATCCCAACTATTTAGGGTTGGCTACACAAATCCTGTTCTGCCATTCTGCTCTATTTAAGGCCATATCTGCTGTTAAATTACAAGCTGCCAAGTCTCTCCTTACTACAACCTAGATCAATTCTGGCCTTCCTCTAGTCCTTCTAGTACCTTCAATCGTCTCACTCCTCCTCACCGGTGCAGTCATTGGTCTTCATTGCACCTGACCAAACCATCTCAACTGACTTTCCTTCATTTTATCACCCTTCATTTTATCACCCATTGGTGCTACACCTAAACTCTCACGAATCGATTCATTCCTAATTCCATCCTTTCTAGTCTTGCTACTCATCCATCCCAACATCCTCATTTCAGCCACGCTCATTTTTTTGTACGTGTTGTTTGTTGGCTGCCCAACATTCTACTCCATAAAGCATGACTGGTCTTATGGTTGTCTTATAAAATTTTCCCTTCAATTTTGGTGGTATTCGTATATCACACAACACTCTAGAAGCACCTCCCCACTTCAAACATTCCACTCTAATTCTATGAAAAACATCATCTATAATATCTCCATCTTTGTACATGATTGAACCAAGATAACGAAAATAGTCACTTCGAGGAATCTCTTGGTCACCAATTCTAACTACTCCCTCATTCCTACTCCTATTTTGGCTAAACATGCATTCCATATATTCTGTTTTAGATCGACTTATCCTAAACCCATTTTGGTCATAATTATTAGCAATGGATCCTTTATATTAATGGCTTAAAGATATATCCTTCTAAACTCAATCATGAGGGAGGAGGAAGAGTGTGTCACTCTGCTTTGTGCCCTTGTAGCAAAGGGAAGATTTGGTTGTTTAATTTTTAGGTTTCCAAGCCTTAACTTGAAAGTTTTTTTTTTTGCTTTTAATTTTTACTCTCACCATCTCCTCTCCATTCTCAACTCTCCACTCTTTGCTCACTGCTTTGAACCCTTCTTTTATCATTGTTATCAAAAGAGAAACTATTGATATGTGCTAATTAGTTGCAAATGGAAAATTATTGCAATCACAATTTAAAACAATTGAAGAATAGAGAACATTGAAATGTATTTCTTTCTTTCCTCTCATTCTTTTTTAAGTTTATAAAACACGATGGACCACATGCCTTGGGTTACCTCTCGGGTCGACGTACAAGCAGAATGAGGTTTGAATTCCACTAATTGATAGGATGAGGAAGCGATTGAATGGGTGGAAGACCCGATATCTATTGAGACTTGAAAGGGGTAGGTTGACCCTTATCAAGTTGTTGTTGGTAAGTATTCCAATCCATTACTTATCTCTCTGCTAGTGGTGTTGACATCTGTTTGTAATTCCATGAAAAAGATTCAGCGGGAGTTCTTTTGGAGAGGGGGGGGGGGAGAGGAGAGTAAGGGGATGCACTTGGTGGCATGGGAGAGGGTTTATACTCCTAAAAGTAAAAGGGGGGATATGGTTACGTTAGGTGCAACCATTCATTCGAGCCTTGTTTTGTAAATGGCTCTAGAGGTTTGGTGTGGAGGAGGGGAAGCTTGTGGAGGCAGCGAAGTTTGGTGTTTCGGATGGGTGGGATCCCAGGGCCCCTAGAGTGGCATACAGTCGAAGCCCTTGGAGAGGTATTGTGAACCATCTGAACACTTTCAAGAGTGGTCTGGCTTATGAGGTTGGGGATGGGTGGCGGATTAAATTTTGGGAAGACATTTGGTGTGGGGAGAGATCTTTGAAGCTCGACTTCCTAGATATTTTTGCTATGGCTAAGGACCCTGCTGCTGTTGTGGTGACTTATATGTCGACCCTGGGGAGGGATGTGGTGTGGCTGCTGACCCTAAGGCGGACAATGTTTGATTGGGAGATCCCAAGGGTGGCTCAACTTTTGTCTTGGTTGCATGGGTATGGGATCAGCTAAGGGCATGAGGACCGTAGGGTGTGGCGAAGAGATAAGGGTGGACAGTTCACGGTGAGGTTATGCTATGAGCATGTGGCAAATGGGAGGGAGGAGCTAGGTCCTTGGAAGACTGAGTGGTACAAGGCGATTCCCCTAAAGGTTCAATTCTTTTTATGGATAGTGGTGTTGGAGAAGATCTCGACAAAGGACATGTTAAGGAGAAAATGCCTTTTCTTGACTAGGATCTACCTCTTTTGCTATTGAGACGCGGTCGAATTTACATATTCTTATGTATTGCCTCTTTGCTTGGGAGATATGGTGTGGGATGGCTAGGGAGTTTGGTGTCACCTTTACAGCTCTCTCAGGTCTAATGGACCTTCTTCAAAGTTGGAGGGATGTCGACGTTCAATAATAGTGGGAAGAGGATTTGGAAGTTGGCTTTGGCTAGGATTTCTTGGGTAGTTTGGTGGGAGAGAAATAATCGGGTCTTCAGGGGCCAAGCGGAGCTGTCTTATCAGTTGTATAGAAGGGCCAAAGACTTCATTATTTTCTGTGCAATGAGATGTAAAGGGTATGGGTGTCTTTCCAATAGGGCCCTTGTCAAGGATTGGACGAATACTATTGGGGCCTTTTAAGGGTTGGGGTGATTCTATTTAAGGCTGACTGTCTTAAATAGGATTGGCTGATACAGAGCAGAATGGCGGAACAGGATTCATGTAGCAGATCCCAAATAGTTGGGATAAGGCTATTTGTTGTTGTTGTTGCTTGTGTTTGGTGTTCTGCCCTTTTTGTATCCTTATTCCTAGGGATTTTTCATCCCCATTGTATTTCTCTTGTTAGTTGAGTAGCAATAAAATATTTCTTCCATAAAAAAAAAGTTCTGGCCGTTGACTCACCTAATCAACTCGCTAATTCAGATAGACATGCTGACCAAGTTGATTGAGATAAAAAGGGGGTGCTTCCAAGCCTACTTGTGATACAACAACCCTGATTTGGTTGGAAAAGGCCTATCTTTTTTGGAGGCCTAAGCCCAAACCAACCAGAAAGGGCACTAGATTCAAAGGAAAGATTTGATGGATTGCTTGAAGAGCTTTAAGGTTGTTTCTAGAAAGTTTTAGGGTTAGTTTATTTGGGTTTATATTATTTTAGGGTTGTTTTTGGTTTTATTTTGGGGTTTCTTTTCAATGTAATCAGGCCCTAAAGGCCTTAGAAAGGCAATATGAATTACTCCAGACTGTTTTTATAATAAAACATTAAATGCCAAGGGTTTAAATACAAATTATGGAGTTTTAATTAAAGTCAAATAGGTGTTAAAAAGGGGCTGCTTGATAGCTTTAGTTTAGGAGTCCTGATGAGTTTAGGAGTCTTGTGAAGTCAAATATATATAGCATGAGTCTTTAGGGCTGTTGTAATCAGATTTGATATTGGAAATAAAATTTGGTGATTTTGGAGTCCATGGTTTGGAAAGGTACTCACTCTCGCCCCTTATTTCTCTCTCTACTCGAGATTCTCTCTTCTCCCCCACGAGCTCTTCTTCTTTTCCCTCTTTCTCTCTCTTGCTTTCTTTCTTTAATTCTTTAATCTTATTAATTCCTGCTGTAATCTTTATTATTACTTGCTGTTTAATTGATTTCTCTAATAAAGAACATCAAGAATCTATCAAGATCCGATCTGGATTAGGTTCTTGAAGTTCTAATCTGTAAACAGACCAAGAACCACTCTTTCCTCACTGTTTTCCATCTAGAATCTTCAAGAAACCCAATGATAAACCATCCTTAACTTTCAACCCCTTCATTCAACCCTATCCTTTGATTTTCTTCCAAGAAGACCTACCCTACCCATTCCCTAGGCTTGTGGCAGCCTAAGACATCAGTTTCATATTGCTTTCTTTTCAAGAAATGGCCAAGAACCCATCCTTTAGCCTTCGGTAGCCTTTTTACAGATCTCTCTTGAGTTTTGTTCTATCAAGAACCTAACTTCCAATAGAATTGGACCTTACAGCAGTCCCATCTAAGGACCCTAGTCTGTTTTTTGTCAGCTATTCATTAACCAGTCCTTTTGGATTCCCTTGATTGATCCCTCTAAACAGCACTTAATCCCCACTGATCTGACCCCACGAACACCTAAATCTTACTTGAAATCCTACCTATATACCTTGATTTCAGCCCTCAAATTCTGTTCAGATTTACCTGCTGAAATCCTGTTCTTATACCTTGATTCTGCCCCTGTTTTGTTTCATAACTTCTGTCCCTCACAAGACATCCTTTTTAAAGTCATGAAACCCTATCTAAGAACCTATATAATGTCCTCTGTTTTGGTTCCAAAAGTGTCCTCTTTGAGTAGCCCAAATAACCCTTCATAAGCCCTAATAGACTGCACTGTTTGCCCACTGAACAGTCCCTGATTTCAGCCCATGAGTACCAGTCTTTAGTTAGCCTTTATTTCAGTCCACCCGAGATCCTTAGCAGCCCCTACAAAGGTTCTTAATTCTTCCCAAGATCAATTCTGTTTTGCGCAACTGTCCATTCCTTTTATCTATCTATTTGGTTTAGTTATTGTTTGGGCCGATATTCAATAGCGAGTCACTGCCTTCCTCTTGGCAGCCTTCCATAAACTTGAATAATGGTTAGGAACTTAAAACATGATACCTTTGATGAAGGTTTTTTTTTCTGATGAATAATACCTTTGATGAAGTTACTGAAATCAACAAACCTGCGTGTGTGGAAAACCATTCAATAATGCATTGGTTTCTGCATCCTCTCTCTCTCTCTTTCTCTTGCTGTCCACCTTCTTCCAAATGCTCAGAAAGAAGAAGTTTGTCAAATAGGATTAATGGAATAATATTGAATTGTTATCTTGTATCGAATATTGCTCTCATTTATTGACTGCAAATTGTTTATGGTTAAAAGGACAGAATGGTTAGTCTGTTTCACATGTGATGGTTCTATATTTCTGGGTTAGTTAGGTCTCTAAAATGATTGGATGAGAAAGTAGCAGAAAACTGGCAAATAAGCCTAACTGGAATTAATTTTTTTTGCTTCTCCCCCCCCCCCCCCCCTGTGTGCATGCTTGTGCAAGGAGGTGGTCAAGCTGGGTTGCATGCATGTGTTTGGTGAGGGGGCTATGGGGCACCTAACAAGTGAGAAGGTAATTGTTACTAATTCTTTTATTGTTTCTGTTGTACAGTTGCTGCGAATGAGAAGGTGGAATCAAAGAAGCTTTCACCCAATGAAGATATTGTTTCCCAACTTGCAGTTATGGGATTTAACTATCTTCACTGTCAGAAAGCTGCCATTAACAGTGCAAATGCTGGAGTGGAGGAGGCAATGAATTGGTTGCTTTCTCACATGAATGATCCAGGTATCAATAGCCAAATGATGCTTTAAAATTTTGAGTGTATTCCTCGGAAACACAGTTCAAAGATAGCTGTAGGCTTCCAAGAGGTGGGATGTAGCC
>JAOXJP010000001.1:15438661-15451171 GCA_025762735.1 Platanus orientalis
GAGTTAGCAAACGAGGCCTTAGAAACTGTGGTTCATTCTTTTATCATTCTGTTTGGTTGCAAGTGTCAATCATAACCCTGTTCAATTAAAGCTAATCTTGAGCAAGATCAGATCTTCTGTTTCCAAAAGCCCAATCCCCTCATTTATTCTCACTGGACTGCTTTTTCCCACACTATAAAATCCCAACCCATTTCAAATTCAAAAACAATTCCCCGCCGAAAACGAAAATTAATTCCTCAGTTCTTCCTCCCCATATCTTCCATCTGTGTTTCAAACCCACCAACCCTAGATGAAACTGAAATTCCAGTTCGGCGTAGATGGTATAGAATCCCAGAAGTTCAGTTCTAGGGCAAAACTTAGAATCTGTGGATGAGATGGAGAAGGGGATGATCTCTGTGGACCGATGGAGCGAAAGGAGCCAGGCTTACTTTCTTACTCATCTCCACGCAGATCACACCAAGGGGTTGTCATCCAACTGGAGCAAGGGTCCACTCTTCTGCTCCCCCGTCACCGCCAAGCTCTTCCCTGTTAAATTTCCTGATTTCCAGATCTCCTTGCTTAGGGTTTTGGAGATCGGAACGTCGCATTCGCTTTCTCTGGTCTCTCCCTCCACTGGATTGCAGATTAAGGTTCAGGTCACGCCCATCGATGCTCACCATTGCCCCGGTACGTTTCTGAATGATTTTGATGTGTTTAAGAGTTTTTAGGTTTGTTTGTTAAGCATTTGTTGAATTTTGGTCATTGGAGAATGAATTGCTTATCAAAATTTTATTCTTTTTGGTGGATTTCGATTTTTGAACTGAATGGTAGATCCGATAATTATAAGATGCTCTCAAATTTTGACAGAAAATGAATAGTTTGTATATAAAATTGGATTTTGTTGGGTTATTCTGAAGATTTCAATTAGGATAGTTTTTTTTTGGGTGTATATTGTACTAAACCTTTTGCTGATAAAATGTCTGTAATATCAATAAGTTCATCTAGTGTTGTTGAGATTCATATGCTCGTGAAACTCTATTTTTTTTTCGTTGTTGTTTCTTCCTTTCCCTTCTAATTATTTCTTTACTGCCTTGACATTGTGTGCGTGTGAGTGTGCCTGTTGTTGTTGTTGTTGTTGTTTTTTGGATAATATCCTTCAATTTGTGAATGCTGTTGCTGTTGGATATGTGAATCCAATAATTGCCTATCTCTTTATATTCACAAACTTTAAAGTCAAGTAAATTTAAATTAATAAATTAAAGCTGAGTGATCTGAGTCATAGAGGTGCCAATGTCGCATTTCTTGAATATAGTCAAGGCCTCCCACTAAGATGTGCAAGGGAACATGCCAAGCTACCTCTGGAATACAACTAAGCTTGGAATTAACTCATGTCTCTCAAAGGCTTGCACTACCCAAAAGAGACGTATGATATCTCCCTATGTAACTTATTACCCTTAGAAAGTCAGGTGTTCAAGAATGTTCATGAAAAACTTGTTCAAATTTTGTAGAAGTTACAGTAGTCTCCTCTTACCAAGTTGTTAAACATATATGAGAAATAAGTCAGGAAGACATTGTTTATACCATCAACCGAACTGGAGGTTCTTTCTAGAGAACACACTTCAATTAGGTGGTTTTACAACCCAAGGATGCAAAGCAAGAACTCCTCTAGGGAGGTGCCGATCCAAAGGTCAAGAAGAACAAAAGGTAAAAGAATAGAAGTGAGAAAGAGCTCCAAGAGTTGCCTATTCTCCTTCTTCTTCATTTTCTTTTCTCCTATTTTCTTTCTTCCTTTCCTTCTCAAATTTGCTTCTCACGTTCAAGTGGTTGTCTTTGGGCTTCTCAAGCCCTTTTATTTGATTTTTGGGTTATCATGGCCTTTGAACCACTCTCACCCACTCCCCTAACGTGTCCAATTTCCCATGGACATCAATTTGGGCAACATGGGTTTCTATTCGTGAGCCAACTAACGACATGGGCTTCTAAGCTTGTCATTTTGAGTCAATCGCGAAGAAGCCCATTCCTTTGCGAGGTCTGGTTCCTTCGCAGTCTGGTCTTTCGCAAGGTTCTGTTCTTTTGTGACCTGGTTCCTTTGTGAGGTTTGGTCTCTTCGCGGTCCGGTTCCTTTGGGTGTTCTCGGGTTGGTTCATTTGCAAGGTTTAGTCCCTTCGCGACCCGGTTCCTTCGCAGATTATCTTGGTTTGCTTGTGAGTCATGTTCATTCGTAGAGTACACTTGATCGTGATCATTTCAAGATCTGATTTGGACCATTGAAAAGGAATTTTGCGATCTAATGCGACTTGAGACGATGCACACATGCGAAGTGCAAAGTGTGCTTCAAGCGCCATTGCGCCCAAGCCTTTGCCCTTGCACATACCCGTGCCCGTGCCCGTGCCCATGCCTGTGCGCAAACTTGGAGAGAGAGGGCTCTCTCAAAATACACAAATGAGTGGGGAGTCTTAACTTATAAGTTGCAAAATGTTTTGGGTCTTTACCAATGTGGGACTAAAGAGAAAAAATTTTGAAAACAATTTTTTAAAACTGAAAAACAGGGGAGCCGTTAAGGTTTTTTGTTTTCAACAGTTTCTGGCAGAAAATCCATTATGTATCTTTTGACACGGTAATAAATGATATCCAGTTGCATCTATTCAATTGGTGGCGACTCCAAATTTTTAGAAGCCCCAATTTCATTGCGAATGAGTTGCGACCTTGACCCATTGTTGCACAGTTGTGGGGCGCTCATAGACACTTTGTCTATACTAAATAAATAAGATCACATAAAAGATTTATTCACCACCGAAAACGTTAACAATAATGAAGATTGCTTAATAATTGTACTAATAACTGTGCAAGTGTCAAATAAAGCTAAAATGGTTAGTTTCTTAAGTAGATAATTGACCGGTGTAGTTTTTCAGCTCATTGCTCACTTTGTTCCTGTTCATGATTGCAACTGTTCTTAGATTTATATTTGAAACATATACTATGGGCATGAGGACAATCATTAGGCCTGTTTCCATTCACCATCCTAGCACCCCGTATTTATGGGACCAGTACTGTGTATGAATGGAAAAATGCTGTGTTTTTGCTACCAACTCATTCATCTGACTGATTCAATTGGTGGGTCAATTGTTGACTATAAAAGATGATTAATCTGTGGAAAAAAGTTCATTTTATGTGATGTTAGAATTGTCCAGGTAGTATGATCTTGTGTTTGGCCCCATTCAGAGGATGACATACTGGCTGAATGAATCGCCTGGGTTAATGAGCTGGTGGGCATGTGTGTCGGATGGTGTCTAGTCTTTAAGGATGATCGATCATAGAACATTGTATATGCTTATTGACTGCTTTCTAGCTTGATAAGTTTCACATGTTGCAGACAGATGGCTAATTATCAATTATAGGCACACTCTATTTGGAAGATTGATGGAAAATTCACCAATTGCTGTCTGCTCTGAACATCTCAACAAGAGTATTGTACCGAATGTTCTTAAAGCAGACCCAATTGTTTGGTTCAGTCCATCTGGGTTTAAACTAGAAATGGCTTTTATTCACTAAAATTAGAAAATTTTAAAAATCTTCTGGTTCACATATAGATTTGATCAAACTTTAGACATGTTGAACCAGCAGCTTATGTACTAAACCAAACTATGGCTATATGCTTTAGTCAGTTTGACTAATGATTGGATGGAAAGAGGCTGAAGCAACTCATTTTCTGATTTGACCTCCTGTCTGGCTTTTATGCAGTGGTCATAACATTGATCTTGAGTGACTGCATTGGTATATTGCGAGCATTAGGTTCAGTAACTTGGTTGCATCATTTTCCATAACATACAAAGAGGTTTATGTAAGGGGCATCAACCTATGTTTAATGACCATATATAGATGTTATTGACAACAGAGTGCTTTGTTTCAAAGTATTGGATTCTGGGTCCTAGATCATATCACTCTCTAATAGGATTTAATAATGAGGGGGTACCTTGCATGAATAATTTGTCATGGAATTCTTTAACAACTATCATTGTGCTTCCTTTTCATCTAAGATCAAATATTGATCCAGTTCTTCAGAATAGTGACAAATTTCACACATATCTTTTCTACGGAAATAGTGCTCCAGACTTTGTTATGCCCCACAGAACTGACTTGATTAATAAGGCAATTTTGGTATTTGCTGGCTCTTCTTATGTGTCACCAAATTGTCGTTTGTTCTTTCTCATCCCCATCTCGTCCATGGAAATGGGTTTGGGAGCCTCTGTTCATATTTATTTGTTGGTTGTCATGCTAATGGGAATTCATTTATTCATGGTTGTTTTATGGGCAGGTGCCGTCATGTATTTGTTTCGTGGTGAATTTGGCTGCACACTCTACACAGGGGATTTCCGTTGGGAAGAAACCAGTGAGAGGGCACAGCTGGGGAAGAACACACTCATGACTGCTCTTGGGGGTGATAAAGTGGACTTTCTTTACTTAGACAACACCTATTGTAATCCATCATATTCCTTTCCTCCTCGAGAAATTGCTGCTCAGCAGGTCCACTGTCCACTTCCATTTGTTTTTTTGTTGATGTTCCTTGATTTTCTCTTATGTAGTGATAGGATATCATTAATTAAATGCATTCTTTACTGTGGCAAATAAATTTCTTGGTGACTGGTGAACCATATATAGGCAACATGAATATCAAAGTTAGTCACATGAATAAATTACATTAAGCAGCTTTTGTGCAAGTAGTTCAGAATGACTAGTTGCATTTATGATTAAGAATAAAAGAGTGGAGTTATACAATAGTTAAAAAATTCAAAATAAAAATGGTGCTTGCTAAGAGAGTTTTAATTAATTTGCTATCTTTTTTTTTTTTTTTTTTTTTAATTCCTTTTACTTTTGATTATTTTCAATAAATTGATGAATACTTGGAAACTCTGCTAGGGCTTTGGTAATTGGTCTGCAGCTAAACTCGGGCAAATTTTTAGTATTGATATGATTCTTTAAACCATTTTTAATAAAACGAAACATATGTATAAGCTTTATATATATTTTTTTGTAGAAATAAAATCCATATGCCTTACCTTTATATGTGTACAACTATGATGTCAAAGGTAGTGGTTTCTTGGCAATGAGACAGTTCCCCAGGGCTAGACGATAGGTTGCCTAGGCTATATCAAAGTAGGAACTTGCATGATGTTTCAAATGACTGCTGAGGCAACCAGGCATCTGGGTGTGATATTCATATATAGAGGTGATAGATATTTTATTTTATATTGGTTATTTTAAATTATCATAGTGGTTAAGTTGGTGTTAGCTTTATTTAGGTAATGTTGGCATGAAACTAGTGAGGTCCATCACTTGGCCTTTGCCTTTCTGACAACATTGACATGCAATTAAAATCCTCGAGTGAAGATGAAAAATGTTGAAAAGTAATTAAAGAAAGTAAATGGGAATTGGAAATTATATTTCTTATTGGAAATTATATTTCTTTACCTGAACCTCATAGTGATCTGTAATGCAGATGTGCCTTAAAGAGTAGACTAGAGAACAATCTTCTGAAGTAAATGAAATACAGGAAGTTATGGAATTGAGATTGTGAAGAAATTAATGTCCTTTTTCTCCTTGCAATGTTGTAATTTTTTAAAATTATTTCTAGCACTAGAGTTTTGCTCCCCCCCCCAAAAAAAAAAAAAAAATTCTGGTCTTAGCTGCCAATAGTGTGGTGGGAATATGAAACTGTCCTATGCTTCAGTGCCCTAGTTCGTCTCAAGATTCTATGTATGGTGTAGTGCTAGATATAGAGTCTTGTCTAATTCATTCATCTTCTTGCTGGCTGATAAACAGGTTATTGATGTTATTGCTTCCCATCCTGAGCATGATGTCATCATCGGCATTAACACATTGGGGAAAGAAGAGCTTTTGATTCACATTTCACATGTGCTAAAGATAAAGGTCTGTTCTCATTCCTTTACTTGATAGAAATATTTAGGTCAATCATAGATATGGCCTATAAACCATATAATCTAAAACATGACTACTCACATGTAGGAAAATGACACCAAAAAGCAAACTAAACCCTGCGTGGGAGATTCTTGCCTAATGCCTGCTGATCTTGTCCATCCATTCTTGCATTTGAAAGAATCAGGCAAACCCTCCTGAAATGAAAGTCTAGCTTGGATTGTTAGGATCATTTGGTTAGGACAGTTAGCGAACTAGGAGAATTCAATGAAGGGTGGATCCTCCTCCTTTCTGCATGTACTCCATGTACACCACTGAGCCATTTAGAGACCTTATCATGGTCTTACTTTAACAACTCTTATAATCGTTATAACAGTTTTATATTGCTCTAGGACAATATACTGTCAATGTTACATATCACATATGCAAATAATGTTACTTGATAACTGCTAAAAGTTATCCCCATTATAACAGCCATTATTGCATTATATACAGCTATGATGTCATTCTAATATTTGTATACCATTTAATACCATTTTTTTTTTTTTTGTCAATTCAAAACTATAGTATATCATATCTTAATAATAAAATATATTAAATTAGAGGTACAAGTCACTGTTGTAATTTATAATGGTCTTTTATAGTGGTTATAAGCAGGAATGATGGTCAAGGTCCACCAACTATAACCACTTTATATCTGTTATTTCAAACTTTGAACCTTATTTACCTTCTACATGCTGTGGAGCTTAGACTACTCTGTATCTGATTCTTTCATATTGACCCTACATTTGTATTTTCATGTCCAAAATTAGATGAAGTTTTTCCCATCATTTGTTTATTTATTATATGCACAGGACCATTGTAATTCTTTGTCCCCATTATTTGACATAACATTTTTATGTTATTAATGGAGAGATACAAATAATCTTGGATGAATCTGAGATAAAAGTTGATAAATAAAATGAAAATCTTTCTGATTGTCTACTTAAAGAGTTGAACCTCATACTAAAATGGATTAATTTTTGTTTTGTTTTGTGGGCTTTCCAACGTAGTTTGTTTACCTTCATTTCTCTCATGTTTTTCTTTAAAGATTTGGGTGTGGCCAGAGCGCTTGCAAACAATGCATCTTCTAGGGTATGGTGACATCTTCACAACCAATACTTCTGTTACTAGAGTACGAGCTGTTCCTTTCTACAGTTTTAGCATCGACACTCTCGAGGGACTAAATACAATGCGCCCAACCATTGGAATAATGCCATCTGGTCTTCCATGGGTTGTGAGACCCCTTGAAGAGTCTGGAAATTCTCTTGGCTCTTACTCAGTTTGCCACGATATTAGGAGTGAAATGACTACAAATGTTGGGTCTCAGTTTGATAGAAGTCAGCAAAATGAAAAGCCAAGCTCTGCTCGGATGTTTCATCGTTACATTTATTCAGTTCCATACTCTGATCACTCATGTTACCATGAGATAGAGGAGTTTATAAAGCTTGTCCAGCCTTCCAACATGAAAGGCATAGTGTCTTCATCAATTTGTAATATTGACCCTTTGCACTATTTTGGCCACTATTGTGGATCAAATCAACTACAAGAGCAGCCGTTCAAGAAATTCCGAATAGGAAAGGTAGAAGCAAGTGTTGAAGCTGTTCAAATCAAATCCATTCTTGGATGTGGTGGGCAAACCAAAGAAAAAGCAAAAGAAAAAAGGACTGTAAAGGTTGGTTATTTACGTGTACGTGTGAGCAGGGTAAGTGTGCTTAGACGAGTAAGACGTGGTGCAAAGATTGTGGAAATTGACAACATTGATCAGGTTTGAATGCGGAGGTCAATTTGCTTATGCATATGAATTCGGCCAGTATGCTGAGATGGGCGAGACTTGGTACAGAGATTGTTGAATTTTGACAGCATTGATTGATCAGAATTGAATACTTAAATCATGTATCTTGAATGTATGTGTACCCACTGTTTGATGTATGTGCATTGCAAAGTCAATATATGATTATTTTATTTTTTAATAATTAAGTGCATTGCAAAGTCAATATATGATTATTTTATTTTTTAATAATTAAATAATTCAGTGTTTTTTATTGCACTTTTATGTCTGTTACGGGTATATTTTACTAAGGAAGAAAATGTTCTGTTCTGGATGGTGTCTTGGACACCAGGGGATGAAACATGGTAGAAAATGGGTGGGAATTTGAAATTTGGACTAACCCTGAGAAACACCATTTGGCCAATATATATATATATATATATATAGGAACCAAACTCGATTATTGGAGGATTTAGTAAAAGTTTGGTGTCAGTCTGGCTCCCTTGATCTTGGTCATGCATTGGGTCTTTTCTATTGCATGCAACCTTTGCCATCTATTTGGAGTTTCAAACAACTGTTAAGGAAATTGCAAAGTTGAAGCATTATTCCATTGTGATTCTCTGTTTAAGGAGATGGATTCATTAACCTGACCCAAGACCATCTTAATCAATTGTTTCTGCTGCTTAAATTGGCTGGGTTTTGGCTTAGCTCTATTGGGCAACTTCCTGAAACATGGCTGAGCCTGATGTGGTAACTTTGAATGCTCTGCTCAAAGGATTATGTATTGAGGATAAAATGGGCCATGCAATGGAGTTGTTCCAGAGGAGCAGGGTTATCCATGTAATGAAATGACTTATTGAACCATAACTAATGGGCTCTGCAAGGCCCGACACACTGGTGAAGCTCTTGTGTTGCTCTGGGAGATGCAACAGGATGGGGAAGTGTGACCTTGTATAGTACAATCATTGACTGTTTCTGCAAAGAAAGGCTGGTAGGTGAGGCCCTGGACCTCTTCTTAGAAATGATCAGGAAATGCATTTCCCCAGATGTTGTCACTTACACCTCTTTGATTCGTGGCTTATACAATTTGCGAAAAAGTGGAAAGAAGCTGCAAGCATTTGAATTATGGTATCTCACCAAATGTATTAACCTTCACCATTCTGGTGGATGGTCTTTCCAAGGGAGGACCACAGAAGCTTGTGCCCTATTTGAAATAATGCTTCAAAAAGGTGAGAAGCCTGATGTTTTCACTTACAGTTCTTTGATGCATGGATTATGCAAAGAAGCCACACGGTTGTTCAATTAAATGGTGGACAAGGAATATCACCAGATTTAGTTATGTTCAGCACATCAGTGGATGCTTTTTGCAAAGAAAGTATGACCAAAGAAGCACAGACGCTATTGGATGTAATCAATCATTCAAGGGGGTGTGGAGCCTAATACAATCACATACAGTGCATTTATAGTGGGTGCTGTTTGCAAGTCCGCTTGGATGAGGCAGCAAATATCTTAGATATGATCATGGGTAGGGGCCACGAGCCTAATGTTATTGCAAAGGAATGGTTATTGCAAAGGAAGATGATACATGAGGCCTTGCAGCTATTTGGAGAAATGCCCCACAAGGGATTCATACCTGACAGTATTACTTATAACACTCTAACAAGTGGATTGTGCTGGGTGTGTCAACTTATTTATGCACAAGACCTTTTCAATGAGATGAAAGCTTGTGGCCAAGGTCTGGATCTATTCACCTACTCTATATTGATGAATGGGCTATGCAAAAACAAGTGTGTTGTTGCAGTAAACTTGTTTCCTGTGATAGAACACAGTGGGGTGAGCCTGAATATTGTAATTTTTAACGTCCTCCTTGATGGAATGTGGGGTGCCCTTAAAGCTTGAAGATGCAAGGAAACTTTTCAATGCCATCTCCACCAAAGGTTTGGAGCCTGATGTTAAAACATACAACATTATAATTAAAGGCCTCTGTAAAGAAGACTTGTTGAATGAAGCACAGGATTTGTTTATGAAAATTGAGTAAGATTGTCCTCCATATGATACCAATTTCAATTTCATTGTCCAAGCATTTCTTCAGGGGGATGAGACCCATATGGCAGTCCAACTTCTTAATAAGATGGTTGAGAGGGATTTCCTACCAGCTGCAAGCACTGCATCTATGCTAATGGATTTGCTTGCTGTGGATGGGCCAGACCGTGAATGTCTTGAAAAATGAGAAGGTGAATTTTTTAACCACTGAATCAATAGTGACCTGCTTGAAGCCATCTGACCTGAGTACTAGCATATCTAAAAAAGTAACCTATGTATCATAAATCAATCTAAATGCCGCGTTTGGAGAGAATGTCAATACAATGGATATTATTGGATGTTAATATCCTCCTGCAATATGTTGCATTGTCATAAGAATCAGAAGAGTTCATCACTTCCTTACCAAACAAAGAATGCACCTTTTTTTATTTTCTTAAGAAATAGAAATATTATTTTTAGACTATCTTTAGTTGAAGTTGCCTTCACCTTGTCTTACACCTTCATCATGAACTCCACACTAGTCTTTTGAAGTTTAGCTCAAGTTCGTCTCATGGTTAAGAAAAACAGGGGAGGGGGGAACCATTTGCCATTTAGAATAGTAGGTTTGTTAGATCTACCTACTTCTGATGTGGTTCATTTGATACCATATGTTCTATTCTAGTCAGGATTTCTTCAGCTCAGTTAAAAGTTTTCAAACGCTTATCTGTCTTATAACAGTGTCTGACAATGGCATATCCCATGCAGCCTGTATCATTAGCTTGCTCTTTTTTTTTTTCCGATAGTTCACTTGCTCTTCTTTTAAATCTTTCTAACGCGTTTCATGTAAGGACTAAAGTAAACCATGACTCATGTTTGTCCCCCTTTGTTCATTTATATGCAGGAAATGTTGATCTTTCATTTTCTTGAAGCTATATATTGGGCCAAATCTAAGCTGCTTGTTTTGTAGTTTATTTCGATGCTTCAATTTAATTTAGATAGGGACTATCTGCTACAAGTTGCAAAATTGAATTTCAGTATAGGTTGAAGTTATTGCTACCAATAGTTAGATTAGATGCCAGGTAAGAGATAAGAACCAGGTAAATAATTATACATTGGGTTACTGAATCTCAAAAAGTGGTTAATCCAGTAGCTGATCACTGTATTTATTGGTAAGGAGCACATTCCACTGTTTGTTCAGTTTTACATGTAATTCAGTAATGTATCATTTTGATATGAAGGTTTACAAGGTTTAGGGTTTACTTCTTATTATATGTATAGATATATTTTCTTCCTTGATATACCTTGCAATGGCTGATACTTCCCGGGAGGAACCTCCAGGATTTGGTTTGTAGGCAGTATTCTGGTTATAGCTTTGGGTTCTGGGAGAAATCAGTAAGGCTGCATTTGGCAGCCACCTGTAATGTAATAATTTCATTTGAGTTTCCCAAGGCATTTGTAGCCACGAGGTGATGGTTTGTAATGAGCTCATTCAGATTTGCATCGATTTGTACTTGATAACATTAGTCATTTCATTTTATAGAAAAACCAAAGATGACTTCATTTCTAATTATAGTTAACAAATTTGAATGAGTTCATTACAAACCATCACCACATGATTACAAATGCCTTGAAAAAATCAAATGAAATAATTATATTACAGGTGGCCTGCCAAACAGGCTATTACTACATCATGTCAATATTTCCCAATACAAATTGAATTCACTTGAATTTAGAGGTGCAATTATTTTACTTTTACTACATGCAGAATAGCACTACTGAACTTTCCCTCAGGCAAATCAAAAAGGGGTTGGTTCTAGTCTTAAGAAATTAAGACTCCCTATCAACTATCCTAAGCCTCTTACTTTCGGTGCATCTTGGGACTGTTGATGCCATCATCACAGTGCCAGCACTATTGCAACCCAATCTTTCCATTTCCTCTACCTTCCTTTCTTGTAATGAATCCTACTGTATTTTCCTTTTCTTTTCCTCTATATATTATAGTCAAAGACCCTGTAATATGTGTCAAAAAAAATGGGAGCTATTTGAAATTTCAAATTCTCACCTGTTTTATTACAAAGGATGTCCCCTGGTGTCCTGGACACCAAATCCTGGACAGGACTTTTGCTCCCTATTCTTTTCTAATAAGGTAGCCGGGGTTGGCATAATCTCCAGTTTGAATAGTCTGAATGGACATACAACATGCCAGTCTCCGTCTTGGAAGTGACAATGTCTGACAAAGGGTGTATTAATAAATACATAGGTACATATTTCTTGTGTATATATAGTAATACCCTCTTTTAACCCATATGCATTGACCACAACACCCTTTGTCATGCATTGTGTCATGCACTGATTGATACTGGCGTGATATCAGTCCATTCAGACTGGAGAAAATTCAAACCCAGTTAAAAGGGGGTTGCCCTCCTGTAAATAGGAGATGAGTTTGGTGGGGTAATTGAGGTTCCTTGAAAATTTTCTTTAAAGAGTAGATTGGTTAGGCTCAGGCTAATATTAGTGGTGGTCTCTCAAGGGTAGCTAGGGTGGCTAAAGTTCGGACCCACTTCATCATTGTTCATTAAAAAAAAATAAAAAAAAGAAAAGGATATTCTGTCTAGGATTTGGTGTCCAGGAGGACACCATGGGATGTCAAATGGAATAAAATGGATGGGTAATGCATTTATTGAATATGGAATATGCATTTTATTCCATATGACAGGCCATTGATGTCCTGAACACCATCCTAGACACAAAATCCTGGACAGGAC
>JAOXJP010000001.1:15462416-15476360 GCA_025762735.1 Platanus orientalis
GCTATCAAGTGGTATACTGGTATGTAATATATGTCTTCTTTCATTTTACATATTTTTTTTATGAATTATTATTTAATATTACAGAATGATGGATGGGGAAAAAAAAGCACACACACACATATAGATTGTCCACCCTGATTTATTGATGTTCCAATCTTCTCTATCTTAAGTTTTTAAAGTTCAAAAGACTCCATTAACAGATATTCAAATAGTTTTTTATTAGATATTTAGATAGCTTTTAACATTCGGATATTTGTGAACCGAATATCCGAATATATATCCGATATCTGATATATATCCGATTATTATCCGATATTCGATAAACTTAACAAATACGAATTCAAACATACTTTTCAACTATTCGTTCGGATAATAATCGAATTCAGATATACATGAAATATAAATGAGCCGAATTCAGATATACTACTATCCGCATCGAATCCGGCTCATTTGCATCCCTAAATATAGGTACGGTGTATAAGGTTAAAACCGAGGGCACGAGATCCTCTGAAACGCCCCCTTGTACAGAAAGTAGATTGTATCTGCTCCTCTTATGTTATGCTCCTCTCTGCCCCCACCCCCTATCAAGGGGTGGGCACATCAATACTGACGAGTGATTTTCACTTTTTAGGGGGGGTGCATTTCACTTATCAGCGCAGATGTGCCCACCCCCTGACATGAGGTGCAAAGGAGCATAAGATAAGAGGAGCGGATACAATCCACTCTCCCTTGACATCCCAAAAGTGAATGGTCCCACCTCCTTGTATCTTGCCTCATGGGGCATCGCAGAGCTTTCAACCCTATTTAAAGGCACGATATCCTCACCAATGCCCCATGAAGCAAGACACAAGGGGGTCGGGCCCATTCACTTTTGGGGGTAACCCTTCATCCCAAAAGTGAATGGGTCCCACGCCCTTGTGTCTTGCCTAATAAGGTGTCATAGAGGATATCAATCCTATTTAAAAGAGGCATCAAATTTAAAAATCATTTTTGTGTCGGCCTATGAGTGAGGACACGGTAGGACATACAAAATCTTGGGCAGAACATTTGTTCCTTCTCAAAATTCATTTATAACCGTATTTATGCATTAAGGAATAGCTTGTAGCCACATCAACTCATATCTCCCACTAAGATGAAAGGCTAAATTTATCGCTGTAAATTATCTTGCTGCACATCTGCATTTAGCCAGTAACCGGTCTATTTAAAGCAATTAAGGAGCAACATATATCCGGTTTGTCCCAGTATCTACTGTTTAAAAAAATATCCATTTTATAAACATATTGGATATGGATATATATTGGTTAAGTATTTGAATATATATATATATATCCGATCCACATCTAATCTATATAAAGCAAATACAGATATGTTGATAAAACAATCTGTTTTAAATATCCATCAGGTTAAAAAAAATCAGCTAGATATCAGATCGGATAAAAACATATATATTATTTTAACAGATCAGATACAAATATGTTGATATCCTATCCTATCTATTTGTAGCTTTACATATGACACAAGATTTTATGTCACATGCAAAGACAATCAAAAGCTTCCACTATAATAAAGATTATGAAGTATAAAGAGTTTTCCCAAAATCCTAAAAGAAATCCCATTGAAAACCCAAAGAATTCGTCAACAAAATACTCTCTCAAAAACCTGCAAATAGGCCTTTATATATGAATGCAAATCCCAAGAACATCCTATTCGTAACCCAAAATTCTCCTATAAATGGACCCAAATTGGTCCAAGTCGTCAGACCCAAATTAGGTCAGAAAAATGGGTAAAAATCATTTACTCACCACCAATCACCTATTTTTTTGGTCCTTTGAGTTGCTCTCCGGATTGCACAAATGGGTTGTACTTCAGGCTGCTTGTGATGAATTCAAGACAACCTCTCAACCAATTGTCTATTCAAATCTCTAATTCTATGAAGGTGACATGTAAGTTAGGTTCATCTATTCCTTTGAATTTAGTTAATAGGCCTATAATCATGGTTGCTAATAAAGTCTAAAGCTTCGTCTCTTTGCATAGATAGTTGAAATTTTTGTGGAAAAGTAAATCAACCTTCCTAACGGCACAATTTTCTTCATGAAAAATGAGTTTTCCTAACCACCCTCCAATTAGTTCTATTTTCCGTTAAAAAAGGTTGGATTTTTGCATTTCCATTTGGAAAACTTACAAACAAATTTAACTTCCCTGCAACTTTCCATTGACAACCAAACACCCTTTGGCAAGTTGAGAGAAATCATATTTCACTTCACTTCACTTTCCTAACTTCCACTACAATCAGACAGGGCCTAATAGCAATCTTCTTCTTTTTTACTAACTTATATCACTAATGTGGTTTATTGTATTTCTACATATTTACATTAATAACATTATCTATTTATTTATACTTTTATAAATAAATCTCTTTCAGTGCCTTGAAAGTTCCTATTTTTTTGTGAATTTCATTGAAAGATTTTGATGCTGCCTCTAGGAAAACACCCAATTGTATTTTATAGAAAATTATAATTTAAAGACAAGAAATAAATAAAAGAAGATCATATAAAAATTTTCTCTTTGTAAAGGAAAGGCACAAAAAATAAGATGCAATTATAAAAAAAACACAATTATTTATTTGGTTCGGCAATGTTTCTTGAGCCCACAAATTCAAATTTATTACACTACGTTAAAAAAAAAAAAAAAAAAAAAAAGATGAATGAATTGTTCTACAAAGACTGCCTCTCATTCTCTAAAAAAACTCTCATTCAAAACTAGGGTTTTAACCCTTTTATACTAGTAACATAAAAAACAGAAAGATGAGTTTGACCCACAAGCTAGGGTAGTCTTGAAATTCGAGGCCACACAAAGAGTACTCCTAGCTACTAATCAGGGTCCATCCTCAACAATCTCCTACTTGGAGAGTGATTGTGATCAATAATCCAGTTCCATTTGTAAAATGCTGAACAAGAGTGCGAACTTGGAGTGAATCTCTTCCTATGTTATCAAGCTAGAAGATCAGCAAAAGTTGAACATGTCTTTAGCTTTTCAATAGTAACCAAATAGTGATGAACATATCTACTAAATTAATACTAGTGTGAATCTTCTCCAAAATAATTACTCCCTTTTCTAGAAGTGGACGTATAAAGTGATATCTCATATAAATATGTTTTGCCCTTATATAAAAGGCTGAATTGTTTGTAAGATGAATGACAATTTTTTTTTTTTTTTTTTTTTTTTTATCACTATGTAATTTGCAATCTCTTAGCTCCTTACCCAACTCTTTCAAGAAAGACTGTAGCCATGTTATCTCCCTGCACATTTCCGTAGTTACCACATACTTTGCTTCTGTAGTTGAGAGAGTATCAATCTTTTGCAACTTTGAGACCCAACTCACTATTGCACTACCTAGGGTGAATATGTAACCTATGGTATTCTTTTTTTCCATCAAGATCTCTTGCATGCCTTGTCAACATCTACATATCCTTGTAGACTAACTTTTACACCACCTTAACACAATGACAAACCTATAGTACCTCTCAAGTGCTTCATAATCCACTTCACAGCTTGCCAACGCTCATTGTCTGGATTATTCATAAACCTGTTCACAACTCCCACTACATAAGTAATGTCGGGTCTAGTGCAAACTGGCACACAAAAGACTACCAACTATAAATGCACATAGTATCTTTGGCATGCTTCTCTTCACCACTTGTGCACCTTGCTTTCTAGAAAGTTTGAAGTGACCTACTAGAGGAGTTCTAATCGGTTTAGCACCATCCATATTAAATCTTTTCATTACCTTTTTAATGTATTTTGCTTGGGATAACCTTAATTTCTTATTCACTCTATTTTTGTTAATTTGCATACCAAGGATTTGTTTTGTTGCACCTAAATCCTTTTTAGAAAACTTTTTAGAGAAGTACTCTTTTAACCTTGTTATTTCAACCTTGCTTGAATATGAAACAACCATATCATCTATATAGAAGAGGAGAATAATGTAGGAATCACTAAACTTCTTAAAATAATAACAATGATCAGCATGACATCTTTTATACCTATTACTATATATGAAAGTATCAAACTTGATATACCATTGTCTAGGTGCCTGTTTCAACCCACACAAGTTCTTCTTGAGCTTACAAGCCATATTCTCCTTACTAGGTACCATGTACCATTTTGATTGTTGCATATAAATTTCTTCATTCAAGCCACCATAAAGAAATGATGTCTTTATGTCTACCTAATTTAGCTGCGAGTCTTCTACTACCACAATACTCAAAACTAATCTAATAGTAGATGGTTTCATCAATAAGAGAGAATAACTCTACGTAGTTAACACCTGTCTTTTGTTGAAATCCCTTCATAATCAATTTGGTCCCCATTGTTGTTATGAAAATTTTATGAAATGACAAATTTATCTACATTGCGAAGGATGAACAGTGTTGAGACTGAATTTCCATGATTGAAGGGAATCCTATCATTCATGTACCTTTAACACATGCATGTATGAAATCAAATCATGCCATTCGCCACTTATATAAAGTTTGCAAATAAAGCCTGACATGCTCATTCGCGCGCAAGCTGATGGCTCGTGAATGAGAGGAAATTTCATTCGCACACCATGGAACCAGGAATTTGGCTTCAACTCCAACTCTTTCAATGGAAGTGGTTTTGCATAGCCACTGCATCTACAAGCTCCTTGAACATCCAAAAGACTAATGATGGTACAATCTTGCACTAAAGAAGCACCAATATGTATAGAAATGAGGAATGATACATTTTAACTCCGAAAAGGACTCTTAATACAATGAAAAAGTTATCTCTCATATGGACTCTAACTCAGCTCGTCCAACATTTATATAACCAACAAAGAGCACGAAATCAATGCTCTTCGACTCTTTAGCTCTTTGATACTCTTGATATTGCTTCCAAGCTGAAGCTCTCAAATCCAAGGTATTCATCTTCTCCAAGTCTGCAAAAACCAACAAGCATCTCTCTTCTAAGAAAACAGCAAGTCCATCATACCTCTGCACAACCCTTTAAAGAAGATCGATACTATAAAAGCTTGAACCTTGAAAAAGCCCGTGGTTAGGTAAGGTGTAATATTTAGTTTGTGTTTAAAGCAAGCTTGTAAACCATATTCATATTAATAAAAGTCAAAGTTTCATCCCATTTTCTTCTTTTCTTTTATATATTTATGCAACTTTGTTTATACTACAATCCATGTAACTTGAGGATAAATAAAGGTTAGCTACACTAAGCAGTTGAACTTAACAAGTCTCTCAAGAGACTTGGAGTAATAGTTTCCCCACATAAAATAATAAATCATACCTTTAAAGGCTAGGTAATTTATATAATCAATATTCATTGTTCTTCCTAAGAGCAATGAAATTCAGTGTTACACCCATCATGCTCTTCTTTTAACTTGTAAACCCACTTGTTATGTACAGCTTTATTTCCCTTAAGTAGCTTAACCAAATCTCATGTTTGATTTGATGATAATAAATCCATCTTATTATCCATTTCAAACTCCCACTTATTTTTGGTCTCAACTTGCATAGCTGCTTCATAACACTCTGGTTCATTATTTTCAGTCAATAATAAATAGTTTAAATAGCATTAATACTGAGCTAGGATCTTACCTTGGTGTACTTGATCCCTTTAATGAGGGAAGAGGATCCTAAGTAGGAAAAAATTAATGAATATTTTCGTCAATGGGTTTAAACACACCCAAAGGTAATATTTCATTAAATTCCATATATCTATCATCATTGGGATTTTCTGAATTTTCTTTTTCCTCTAACCTCTCCTTATACATAACATTTTCATTAAATATGATATCCTTACTCCTAATGAATTTTCGATTTTCTAGGTCCTAAAATCGATAGTCAAATTCATCAATGTCATATCCAATAAATATGCATTTTCTAGACTTAGGATCTAATTTACTCATCTTATCAAAATCAATATAGACATAAGAAGTATAGCATTCTCAACCAAAGCTTTCCACTTTCTAAACACATCAAATACATCATATTTATGTTTTAGAAAGTAAACCCGAAGTTTTCTAGTACTATCATCAATAAAAGTGACAAAATAACAAGAACCACCAAGAAAAGGTATTTGGGTTGGTTCCCACACATTAGTATGAACCAACTCTAATTTCTTGAGCTTTAGGGCCTTTTTGACTTTTGAAAAACTTACCTTTTTCAATTTTCAAAATATGCAGTTTTCACAAAAGTTCAAATCAATTTGTTTCAATCTAGGTAGTTTTTCCTTCAAATGCATACCTTTATCCCCTTTTCGCTCATATGCCAAGTCTGCGGTGCCATGTCTTTGCATCTACACCTATAGAAGAAATTGCAATTAAACTGTTAGTACCAGATATAACATAAAGTGTACCTTCCTTCTTGCTATGAGCTATCACCATAGTTCTTTTTGTCATCTTCCATGTATCACCCAAGAATGTGGTAAAAGTTCCCAAGTCTACAAGCTGCTTAATAAAAATCAAATTTCCTTTTAATTGTGGAACATATCTCACATTTTTTAATTGTAGAGATGTCACATTCGAAAGGTTGATCTACATATCACCTTTTTCAATAATATGACAAGGCCCTTCACCCCTTTGGTAAACCTTTCCAAATCATCTTCTCCATAGTTATGTAAAATCTCCCTATGTTATGCAGCATGGAACGATGCATAAAAATATATAACCCATGAATCATTATGTAAAGCAAGAGACAAAATCAAAGCATCGAAATCATTATCACAAGAGATGTTTCTGAATCCTTATTTCCCTGATTATTGTTCTCAGTAGGTTTCTTTGTAGTTTTACAATCACTTTTGATATGCCCCTTTTTACCACAATTCCAACAACCATTTCCTTTTTCCTGAGGAGGTATTCATTTGCTATTCCTTAATTTAAAATGCCTATGATTTTTATTTTCTCTCTTGAATGTTCTAGATCTTTCTTTTGTACACAAAGCATTCCCTGATATCTATGTAACTCTTGAAGTCTTCCTAAGTGCTTCTTCACTTAGGAAAATAGCCACAACATCATCATACTTAAATGTAGCAGAACTATAGGAGTTGCTCACAGCCATCACCAGACTATCCCAATAAAGGCCTAATTTTGTCATCAAAACTAATTCGAACCAATTCCAATTGACCCATGACTGTGTTGAACTCATTCAGATGCTTATCCATGCTACCACCGTTAGCCATCTTCATGCTAAATAATTATTTCATTAAAAAAATTATTTAATGTAGAGGGTTTCTCAAACATCTTTAACAAAGTAGTTATTAGATTTGCTATCATTTTCTCCTTAGAGATATCAAATGCCACGAATGAAGCATGAGATAATATAATTATGCCCAAGACTTTTCTATCAAGAAGTTCTCACTCGTCATCTTCTCAGATTTCTTTGATTTTTCTCCTAGAGAAAGATGAAGATTCTTTTGATAAAAAGTATCTTTGATTTGCATCTTCTAGAATCCAAAGTTTGAACCATTAAACTTTTTTATTATCCCATTTCCTTTTTCTACCATTGCTCCCACTCGAACCTTGAAGCTTTGATACCAACTGTAAAGGAAAGGTGCTTAAAAAAAAAAAAAAGGATGTAATCACACACAAGACTCAATGATTTACATGGTTCAGCAAGATTGCCTTCGTCCACGGATTCACACCGATTCCACTATGTTCAAAAGAAAAGAGGAGTGAATTTTTTTAAAGAGATTGTTTCTCGTTCTCTAAAAGACTCATTTGAAACTAGGGTTTTAACCTTTTTATACAAGTAACATAGAAGTAAAATCTCAAGAATCAGCCCCCCAAATATTTTTGGACTGAGCCAATCCCTGGTAGGGGCACGATGCCTCCTATAGCCCCGACGAGTTTAATGCACATTGGGGGCGCCTTGTATTTCAAGGCTGCACAAACAGTACTCTCAACTATTAATCAGGCTCCATCCTCAACACTATTCCCATAGTTTTTTGTGGAATGATCATAATGTACTCCATCAAAAGTTGCTCTAGGAAATCCCAAATTCTAAAAAGAGCAAAGATCTGTCGCAACATTAAAGGTGATAGCATCAACAACCTCAATAAAATGATTTGATTTATCTTCAAAGATTCTTTTGTTCTTTTTTTGCCAAATACCCCAACATATTCTGTGAAGGATAGCAGCCCATAACTTTTTGCCATTATTATCAAGAAACCAACCATTTCATTAATTGATAAGATCTATTAGATTCTTAGGCATTACCCATGAGATGTTCATATGAGACAAGCAATAATGCCAAATAGCTCTAGTGAAGCTGCAATGAATCATAATATGGTCACCACACTTTCCATCCTTCAAACAGAAACAACAAACATGTGGAGACAACAACATATAAGGTCATCTTCTTTGAAGCATATTCATAGTATTCATCTGATTTAGAGAGGCAATCCATAAGAAAGATCTGATGTGGGGAGGGACCAAGCTAGACCAAACGTTTTTTACCAAATAAGAAGGGGAAGAACTAGAATGGATAGAAAGGAAGAAGGATTTGGTGGTGAAAATACTTGAAGACTCAAGAGCCCAAGTAAATTTATCAGGAGTGTCAAGGGAATAATTTACTTGATTTAAAAATAATTCAAAAGAATCAACTAAGATTTCCTGAAATTCACAAAGGGACCTTGAAAAAAAAGAGCAAAGAGATACCAGGAGAACATGAGAGAATTTCTGAAAACGGAGAATATATCCCAGACTCAGAAACCTTTCTTCCAATCACCATCTTTTTGATAGTTGTGTTTCAAATTCATAGCTAAAACAGTTTTGGTTCAACCATGAGCTTGCATATTAAAGTCCAGATTACCTATTATTATAAATTAAGGAATGAGCATGTCCTCCCAAACTGTTTGTCAACTCCAAATCAGTTGTCCTGAATCTGAACGCTGGGTTGGCTTAAGGACTCGAAATTATTCCCTAGGTCGTTTTTAGAAGCAATTTCATAGTTTTGTATGAAGATAATGAATGAAAGAACTTAACGTGCAGGGTGTGTTCCGAAGGTTGATCATTTACCATGCATTTAAGAATGACTTAGAAAATATTTTCAATGATCAACTTCATTAATTTTGAGTTAGAACATCTATCGACCATCCAACATTGTAACAGATACGTTTGCACTACAAGATACATTCCCAGTTGAAAAATCATTCTCAGTAAGAAACCTTTCTATGTAAAAACCAGGTTGATTAGGTTGGGGCAGCAACGTTGCCTCACTACCCAACATTAGAACCACAGAAGACATTGGTGGCCTGTCTTCTGGGCGCTGCTGCACGCATAAGAGACCCACTTGGATACATCTCAGCACTTCAGACACGGGATATGGATCCTTCATCAATGCATCCACTATCTCCAAACCCTGGCCTTCATTACATAGCTTCCACGCCTAAAGTATTTCCAAATTAAACATCAAAATTAAACTATAGTTGCTTGTGATAGAAAATTATGTATAATTTAGAAGAGAAAAGAAAGAACAATTTTAATGGTACACTTACATGTCCTAGAAGGTTAAGGTCATGCTCGTGATGATAAAACCCTCTGTTCTTCTTGCCACTTATTATCTCTAATACTAGAACACCAAAGCTAAAGACATCGGATTTCACTGAAAAGAGTCCATCGATCGCATACTCCGGAGACATATAGCCACTACATGACATAATATAAGAATTAATACTTTTTGACCAATGAAAATAGATAATTGGTTAGTGTTGAGGTACTTACTAAGTTCCAATCACCCTTTTTGTATTTGCTTCAGTCTGATCTCCACCAAATGTTCTTGCAATGCCAAAGTCTGAAATTTTGGGGTTCATCTCGCTGTCAAGTAGGACGTTGCTGGCTTTAAGATCTCTATGAATAATTCTCATTCTTGAATCTCTATGAAGATAGAGAAGTCCTTGAGCGATGCCTATGATAATATTAAAGCGCTTTTGCCAATTGAGTGAAGCACCTTTTGTTTGATCTGAGCCAATTTGCAGCAAGTTAAAATAGGAGTTTTATTCACTTCATTTAAACAAAGTAAAACTGTATAAAATGTTGAGAGGGCCATACCAAAAATTATTAAGTCCAAACTTTTATTAGGCATGTACTCATAGATTAACATCCTTTCTTCTCCTTCAATGCAACAACCTAGAAGCCTAACGAGATTCCGGTGTTGAAGCTTGGCAATTAAAATCACTTCATTCTTTAACTCTTTGAGTCCTTGTCCTGATTCTTTTGAAAGCCTCTTCACTGCTATTTCTTGTCCTGTTGATAGCTGACCCTACATACATATTGAACATTCAGGATAATATCCTAATTATATCTAATAAATTTCCCTAAGGAAGCCACAGGTTGTTTGGCAGGAGCTTTACCCAATTCTAGAAAACCTTTCTTAACAATTTTCTTTTTTATTACTTTAAAACAATAAGTTAAATATAATGAAAGAATACCTTGTAAACAGGACCAAAACCACCCTCCCCGATCTTATTTGCAGAAGAGAAATTGTTAGTGGCAGCCGCAACTGTAACCAAATCAACTAAAGGTAACTCAAAGTCTTCCTCTGGATATCCTTGGTGGTTTAAGTTGTTATCTGTTATTTAATAAAAATGATTGTATACATAATTAGAAAAAAAAGGTAATCAAAATAAGATCTGAAAATGACACAATCATTTCGATATGCATGTAAGAATGAGGAGGGGGCCTACCATTTAATGATAATAATTAACCTAAGCATTATTCAACATTAAAAATGAATTTCCCATAAATAGAATGTCTAAACACGAGCTGATGAATCTGATGTCACTACTAAGTAAAAAATTATTCAATAATTAAATGCCCAAGTATGGGGAGACACATTCTTGGAGCTCCCTGCTCTAGATTAAGAGATTTCCAAGCTCAAAGATCATACAATTGGTTTTTTTACCCATATGTTCATAAGATTATTCACCAATTTCATTAGTATAATTACATGACCCAAGACCCAAGAGAAAAGAAAAGAACCATATATATATATATATGCTAGATTTAAATAGTGTCATATAATGTTACCTCTTGCATGAGTCATATTCTTTTTCTTCCAAATAATAAACGAGCTGATCGAACCCAAGATAAGCAATCCAGACACTATTGACACCGCTAGGATTATTGCCACCCGTTTCCCCTCGTCATTGGAATCTAAGTAAACCACACCTCCAGGTTAAGAAAGTATAAATCAATTGTTTCAAAGGCTTTACAAGTTTAGTTAATCTGTATTAATTAGTATCCACTCTATCAAATTGGTCCTGAGTCAGGCCCAGCCCAAACACATTTCTGCATATAACGGACCTGGCAAGGCCGGCTGCATACAGGGAGGTAAAAGGCCATCCTTCGCAGCCGACCATTTCCATGCCCCACGGGCCAATCAGTACTTGAGCTATTTTATGGGAGATGGAGAACAATAGTACATACCAAGTTCTGAAGCTGCCAAGCGTATGTAGAGATCTTGGCCACCTTCGCTATACTGTCTAATATCAATCAGATCATCGAACCAAACCACACATCCCATAACATCTGTTTGAGCAAAAGCCTTACAAGAACAATTCTTCAAGCACTGCAACTTGCATTCCTCATGGCTCATACTCTTGTTCACCCAAAATTGGGAATGATCAGGCAATTTCAACCCTTCAAGCTTTCTAAACCCCTCTCCCATTCGACAATCCGGTGGCGATCTCGGAACGCAACCGCAGGACCAATCCAGCGAATTCCAGTCTTCCGGGGATTTCGGTGTGAATCCCTTCAGGCACTGACAAAGTGGTGCATCGTTGATGTTGCAGATACTGTAAGGACCACACATCCCATAATTGTCACAATTATCTTGCTGCAGAGTCATTATAGAAACCCACTCGAGACGCTTGTCGTTCCATATATGATATTGAAGCAAGCCAGATTCACCCACCACAAACCTTGAAATAACATCTTTGTTGTTCTCGAAAGTATAATAAACCTCGTTCTTGTTAGAGATGAACATGGGATTGAAAACTGTGTTTCTCTTCAGCTCAGGGCCGTAGCCAAATCGAACCCCATCCCACGGCCCACTTCGATACTCCACTTCCCCTGTCTCTCCTCCCCTGCGAAGAACTAATTGTGGAAGTCCACCAATGTCCAATTTGTATGAGAATTCTCCAATTGAAGGGTCTTCGCTTGTCTTCCATGATGTCAGATACCAGCTCCAGCCAGTTTTCAAGTTCCTGCCAAATTTCATACCCGGTATCAATGTGTCGGATAGATAATCGAAGCTTTGCCATAGATAGATTTCTGAATTATCAGCTTTTTGATCTCTAAGAACAAGATTTCCATTATCTAAGAGCTGGGCAAGTGGGTTCTTTGCTTCTCCTGATGAATTCGTGGTCCATACAAGGCGCTTTCCTTGACTGAGCAGGATGAGATTACCATTGTGACACATCGTTAAAACCCCAGATGAATCTGTAAGTGGGTTGTTCCTATTTGCAACCCAAACCACTGTTCGAAGTGGGATGTTTTTATACCAAATTCCCAAGTATCTGTTCTTGGAATTTCTGGGACTGAAGAACCCCAGTTCATAGCTTTGGCTTCTCGACACAAGGGTCTGGCCATCTGTGATGGTTTGGTTTAGAGCTATGGTGTCTACTGCAACTGAGATATTTGAAAGCAGAGAAACAAAACTAAAGCAAAAAATGAAGAACAGAAGGCCCTCCATTGATGAAGGGGGGTGTTTGAAACTGAAGGGCCAAGTAAGGAGGGAAAAAGATAGAAAAGAAAGTTGCTGTGAATCGTAATTAAATATTGTAAGAAGCATGTTCTGCCTTGGGATCCTCTAGCATAAAGATCCCGAGAAACCTACTCCAACTAATGGCTCCAAACACCTAATTGGTCCACTGTCATATCTCAACGCGTCGTGAAAGCTGTGGTTCGTGGAAGGACAGCTTCTACCCTCTATGTCTCTATTTCTCTTTAAAATCGTAAGAAGGAAATTTTCGAAGTCTATACACAACTCTTCCACTTTTCGTGACACTGGGATACCTGTGTCTCGTTGGTCTTCCTCTTCGTCTCTCAACCAATCCAATCGTTTTGTACAGACCTGTCACCCTCGGTCCTTCTTCTTTCTTTTTCTTTCGAGTCGTTAGGATCGATTGAAACAAAGCAGGGATCATTGAAACCTAAGGGTGTTTGCAGCCGTTCCATTTTAAATTACGAGGTCACATCCGATGACTGAAATAAAAAGTAGAAAAGAAGAAAGAGAAAAAAAAAAGGGAAACGAAGTGGTCTAATAGAATAACATTAATACTCTATTATTCATTAAAAAGTTAAGCTTTGGTTTAAAATATGCAGGAAAGAACTGTAGGATACGTAGCCTTTTTCGTTTTGGTCATTTGGTTTTTCAACTTTGATTCAACATCCAAATAACTGATAGATCATGTAACAACAGTCTTTTAACTTTGCCTTTCGGCTTTCACAAACTATATACTATTGGAGAGAGATCTTCTACTCCAATTAAAGTATCCTTAATGTACTGCCTGCGTCTAGAGTGGGACGTAAATAAAAAAAATCAATTTAGGTGAGTGATTTTCAGTATGTTGTTTATATATCCAGAACTCTAGACACACATAATGCATTAAGGGTACTTTAATGGCCGTAGAGGATCTGAGTATTTGTTATTGTGTCTTATATTATTTTAATAGTTCATTATTTTAACATAAGAAAACTCGCATTAACACTTGAAATTTAGGTGGTATCCGACGCAACACTTAACGTTCCCTTACGTCAGCTAATATCAAATCCATGATTATTGTGCTGGTGATCAGGCCATCACCCCTCGATGAGAGAGATCTTGGGTTCAAACTCGTTTGGCATCATCTCAATGGGTTTTAATTCGGGCAGCCCAAACTTGGCCCGAAGCCCATTGTTTTAAAATGGGC
>JAOXJP010000001.1:15499076-15521986 GCA_025762735.1 Platanus orientalis
CCATTTTTTTTTTTTTTTTCTTTTTTTTTTTTTTTGGGGGGGGGGGGGGGGGGGTATCCGGGCTCGTTTTAGAGTGGGGTGAAGACTTTGGAACCATGACCCCCTAAACTACTTTCCTACTCATCTTGTGGACGCTATCCTTCTTATTCCAATCACCATGCAACCACATGGAGATACTCTTTTTTGCCAATTCGCAAGTTCATGCTAACTCACCGCAAGACTGTTTACCAATTTATCTCCTCATAAACTTCCAAACGGTTGGGTTACCTCAATTAGTCACTCTAATTTGGGCAGAGAATCTCAAAATTGTGTTCTGAACTCTGCCACTAACAAGTGGGAAATTACCTTATCAAGACAGACTTGTAGGACTGTCAATCGGGCCAGGCTGAGCTGGGCTGAGGTCTGTCCAAACTCAGCCCGAAATGTTTTACATGAACCCAAACTCAGTCCAAATAAAATCCCAGGCTTAAAAGTTGGGCTCAAACTTAGCCCGTTTTAAAATAATGGATTTTCGGGCCGAGTTCGGACTGCCCAAATTAAAACTCTTTTCTTAATTTATGGATGCTTTTAGTCCCCATAATTGACCCTAAATGCATATTATATAGGTTTTTTTTAACAGTTGACAATTGAATTATTTGATGATAGTAAATTTGTTTAAAATAAATGGATTAAAAAAGAACAAAAATATAAAATATAAACTAATATCAGCATATAAATAAAAATTATATTTGCCAACTAGTTCGGGCTGAAATTGAGAGTGCCTAAACTCAGCCCAAATAAAACATCGGGTCTAAAAGTTGGACCCAAACTAAGCCCAGCCCGAAACCAGGTTAGCCCAATCCAATTTGTTTGGGCCAGATATGTTCGACTTTAGGCCAGCCCAGCCCAATTGACAGCCTTAAGACAGAGTCGATTAACACAGAATCTCCCACCTCCCCCTCCCACAATAGTTGATGGACCAAACTAAACATGGATGGAAGCTACAGGAAGATCAAACAGGCTTTTTGGATGCTCCTTCACTGCCTGGTAGCCAGATCCCTATGGTTATATATGATTGCCAATTCCGAGCTGCTTGGGTATCTCCTAAATCTATGAAAAGTTTGCTCGATAGCTGGCCATATCACTCCTTCAACATCCTAAGTCCGTTAGGTTCAGAGGTTTGGAGATTGCTCCCTCCGGTTTTATGTTAACTATATATGAAGAAGGAAATCAGATAATTTTTTAAGGATCTTCTAGACCCTTTCGCAAGCTGATAGATGCAATCCCCTCGAGAACCTTTTTTATGGCTGTTTTCTCACTATACTGATAATCTTTCACTCAGAAAATGGCTTTTTGATTGGGAAACCTATATGTTGAGTCATCTGGCTGTAGAAATTTGACTTTGTTTGTTCCTTCTTGCAGTTTCGGCTCTGGCTTTTGCATTACTCATGCTGTCAGCTTGAGCTTCTGTTTGTAGTTGTTGCTCTTTTTTAATAAATCTTACCTTATCTTTCCAAAAAACAAAGAAGAAAAAAAAAAAAAAAAAAGGAAAATGCATCCTTCACTCTGCCCTGAAGCACAGGCTCAGATCAACTCAACTCAAATAAACATAAGCAGCTGTCTCAATTTTTACTGTTTTAATCTATCCCTTATGAAATAATAATACTGGGTCAGGCGCCTACCTCTCATAGCGTCATGCTGCTTTTAGCCTGATTCAAACTAAAAGAATGTACAAGACCATATATACAAAACTGTATACAGAGAGACTAAAGCAAGACACACTGAAAAAATAAAAAAATAAAATAAAGACTCCAGCCAAAATTTCATCAAACTAGTAGAGAATAATTTTTTTTAGACTGAGACAGCTTCATGATTTCCAGACTTCCAGGACAAAGGCTCTTGGATAATCTTTGGGTTCCTGGCCCTTATCTGGCTTCAATAAGGCTTCAGTTCAATTCCAATGCTTAGAAGAGTTCGAGCTGACTCCAATGCCTTCTCACCTCCAAGTTCTAATGCCTTCTCACCGGTCAATTCACCTTCCACATCCATTGACCATTGAGTTGAAGCTCCTTGGTTTGATAAAGCTTCAGATTTCTTAAACTGTGCATTATTCATGGCAGCAGCCGCAGCAATAAGAAGGGCAGCACTTGGTGGGCCATGTCGCTTCTTAGGTATGGGCATATCATGGTCATGCTTTCCTTCATATGTTATTATAACAGCTGTTGTGTCATCTGTGGCCTTCTCGACATGCTTACGGACAGGGCATCCAAAAGATGTGCATTTGTAGTAGCTCCTGAAAATTTACCCAAAAGAAGGATCAGGGTGAAAGGGAAGAATACCTATAGGATTTATTATAAGATTAATGAGCGTCAAACTTGAGTCGAAACATGGACTTTGACCTTCTGAACTAGTTTCTATGCATTTGCTCCATGTAAAGAAACAACAAAGCTTGCTTAAATGATCCAGACGTGTTAAGATTACTTTCCCAGCAGAAATCAAGAGCACATAAGGATTGGAATGGGTTTTGTTTTGGGGCAAATGTTTTAAGGTTTTGGAGAATATAAATGAGCAAGAGATATATAGGGATTGGGATGGGTTTATTGGTCTACATTGTACTTGGGGTTGATCTTTCTTCCAGGTTCATCATGTCTGCGAGTCTATTGCTTTATCTTTTTTATGCCTGTATTCCCTGGGGGGTCTACCATGTCCCCTATTGTCTTACTTAATAAATTCTTATTTACTAATAAAATAAAACTCAGGCTTATTCTTATACCACATTCCATCAAGGTGATTATGTGGCATGCCTGGGGTGCACCATGCACTAGAGGATATATGGATCATTCTTATGAAACATGGACTAGCTTGGCTGGTCAAACCGCTTAACCGAAGAAACCTGCCACTTTGTGAGTTGGGCTAGCTTGGGGACTGGACTGGCTTAAAACCCATGCTGGCCAGGACGACCTGGTCAGTTTTGGTGTTGACTCAGCTGACCCAGGCAAGTCAGGCTAACTTGGCTGGGTCCTGTTCTGTTCAACTCCGGGGTCCATTTTAATAGCAGTGCATGAAGCCCATGCCACACATCTAAGTTGACAGAGCCTCGGGGACCACACATGGGATAGATCTGAGGCATAGATTTCCCAAACCTTAGAGAGTAGGTGCCTTCAGCTCATTGTATGACAGGTTTTCTATGTCAAAAGATTCATCTGGAACACATGAAGGGAAGAGGAGCCACCATTCAATAATTCTTATCAAGGAGATCTTATAAGCTAAAACCGACATGATCAGAGAGTTATTATCACTCAAACTAGTAATGAACTTCTTAACTAAATCTAATTTAGGCAATTTCACTAAGGATATTAATGGAGAAGACTTGGTCCACAGATATTGCTAACTCTGTAATAGAAGTTGTACTAAGGTACAAGAAACATATTTTAATAGTTAAAAACGTTGAGGACCTCTAGAGAAATATGGGTAGATAATCCATCCTTTCTTGCAGAGACTATAACTTACTATTCCTTCTTTGCACCCTATTTCTAGTTTAGAGTGTGAAGCATGTAAATTAAGCAAGCATCATCGCGTTTCTTCTCAGAGTAGAGCTGATAAGTCGTAGATCTACTCCATTTTAACTTTATTTATACTGATATTTGGGAACTTGCTAGACATTGAAGTTTATTTAGATATTCGTATTTTGTTACCTTTGTGGATAAATATTCACGTATGACATGGCTATTTCTTTTAAAAGATTGATCAAAATTGTTATCTATTTTAAATTTATTTTATGAAAAAGTAGGAAGTCCAATATGGCCATCTTATTCATGTAATTCATTCTTTTAACTTACATGTAGATTCTTTAGTTAGTACTTAGTTATTGCATGATTACATGAATCTCAATTATTTTACTCTATTTCTTTATTAATGTTCTTTTTCTTTCTTTCTTTTTGTTTTGTCTCCGGATTCACATTACTCCAAAATCAGATGTAGGTGGGAGTCACAAGGACAAGGCTCCAATGGAAGACATTGGGTGGAAATTTGGTGTGTTGCAAACAGATAATAATAAAAAAAGTGAGATGCATCTTTTGTAATAAAAAGTATTGCCTATGTAGAGGGTGAAGCAAAAGGGTGCACGCAGGTACCTAAAGAAGTTATGGACATGATGAACCAACACTTGCGTGATGCAAAGAATTTGAAGAAGGTTGAGGAAAAGATGAAGGTTTAATTGTATGAAAAATTGAGGGGGTCCAGCAAGAGGACGAGGGGTGAGGAGGGGAACTATGTTGAGGATGAGGTAGAGGCCGAGCTCTTAGAATCAATTAAGGAAAGTAAAAATACTGCTCACATGGATGAGTTAAGACAACATTCAGTTTCTGATTTATCAACTAACAATCAATATATGTCTGGTAGTTCTAGTGATGCACATCCTCAATTAGGGAAATATGGGAACATGAGGGATAACCCCAATGATTTTGAGAGGGAGGCTATTCAGCATGAAAGCAGATAGAGATGACTAAATCTATAGGTGCAGCCATGGAAGATATTAGAACTTTCAAAAAATCTGAGCATAAGCAGAAGAGGATAAAGAACTTTTTTTGCAAAAAGCCATTTGAAGAAGTGAGCTAAAGAATATGCAAGTGGATGGTGTCTAATGGCATCACATGGCATTTAATAAGGAGTTCATGGTTTCATCTTATGATGGATTTAGCATTGTAGAACACGGTCATGTGATTAGAACCCCCATACCTTCTCAGTTGAGCACTACATTTGTAGACTGAGAGGTTGAAATGTTAAAAAATTATACTCAATAGTTACAAAGCATGCGGCCTTGGTTTGAATGCACTATTATGTGCGATGGGTGGACAATAAAGACTAGAAGGCCTTTGATAAATTTTATGATATATTCAAATCGTAACACGATATTTCACAAGTCAGAACCACAAGACACAAGAAGACAAAAAAATACATATTCAAGCTTATAGATAAGGTGGTTGATGAAATTGGGAGTCATGTTGTCCATATCATAGCAGACAACGAAGCAAGTTTCAAGGCTGCAAGAAAGATGTTGGTGATGAAGAGGGAACATCTATATTGGATTCCATGTGTTACCCACTGTATTGATTTGATGTTGGAGAACATTAAAAATGTCAAATCTATATGTGAGACCATAGCAAAAGGGGAGAGAATAACTTATCTTATTTACAATAGTACCTAAGCAGTGAACATTATGAGAACATATACAGATGAGTTTGACTTACTCCGCTCCGGGATTACAAAAATTTTCACAGAATACGTAGCATTAGAGAGCCTCGTTAGGTACAAGGCCCATTTGCAAAAATGTTTCACTAATAGTAGATTTTTTAATGCACTGAGCATTGAAGATAAGGAAAGAAGCATTTGGTACAAGATATTTGTGATGTAGTCTTCACCTATGGATTTTGGTCTAAGGTAAATGATATATGCAAAATGATTGGACCTCTGGTATATGTTTTAAAAGTTGTAGATCAAGATAAAAAGCCCACAATGCTAGTTATATATGAGGCGATTGATTTACAGTCAAAATCCCCAATCATATGTTATTTTTAAGATGTGAGAGGAATGCAGCACGTTTAATCTCTTCCACTCAAGATTAAGGAGTTGCCTAAAAATACAAAACCTTCACAAGTTAGTGTATGTCCAATATAATATCCGATTGAAAGTTAGAAATGTGATTAATAAAAGTTCCAGTGATGAAGATTACTACAACCTGATCAACTTAACTCACATATTTAAAGACAATGACACATTAGAACCTTGGGATTCGTGAGGTGAAGGTTCTGTTGTTTGATGGGCAAGACAATGATTGGCTTGAAGAGAAATTGGAGTAACAAGACACTAGTGTTGAGGCGGGTTTTAATCCTAAACGTTATTATGATGATGATGATGACTTATACAGGGAGACGCATACTATATTATATACCCATGATGTTTATGCAAGCAAGATGCGACTCAAGATGATGTGACAGGTGTGAGTGGTAGTGCTATTGTAGGGGGGATTACTAAAGAGACTGGAGATGATGATGATTCATCAGGTGATCATGATGGTGGTGGTGGTGGTGATGGTGATGGGGGTGGTGGTGGTGGTGATGTTGGTGCTGGTGCTAGTGTTGGTGATCCAAGTGTTGCTGGTGGATCTTTGACGTTATGGGGATTCACAAAGTTTGATTCCAAACATATTTCTATATAGGATACTGATCATGGTATTTGATCGCCAAAGACTTTGTGACCAAGCAATCATGCTTATGGCAGGCAACATGGATATGGATACACCGGTGATGTGGAGGCACGGATGTGTTCCATGGACATTAGTGGGAGTGGATCGTTCTCACATGATGATAGTAAGTTCTGTGGTTGGCTTTGTAGCTCCCATGATCAGCAAAGATATGTTGGCGAGTCTAGCTCTAGTAGTCAGTCTCGTCCATTACATATAGATTTTTTTCCACCACCAATGCAGTTTGGACAACATTTTGGCGAGTCAAGCACTAGTAGCAGTCTCGTCCACCACCATATATAGATTTTTTTTTGAACACCAATGTAGTTTGAAGAGTATGTTGCCGAGTCAAACTCCAACCAATCTTATGTACTATCATTTCTTGATTTTTCCCACCCTAGATGTAGTTTAGAGAGCATGTTGGCAAGTCGAGATCTAGCCAATTTCATCCACCACCAGGTCCACCACAAATACAGCTTGGATTTAGAGAGGCTAGTATCCCTATTGCTCAATTACAACCACCATATTCAGTGATTATTCTATCATCAAATTCATATATTACTTTTGGCCCTGGAGTTATGGTGATGCAGCATGCATATGGACTAGTGGGTGTGTGCATAGAGGATTCAGACATAAACTTAATAGAAATAATGGCAAAGCATAAGCAAGATTTGTACTTACACATCTACACACGAATTCAGGTTAAAATTTAGTAAGTTCCATAAGCATGGTAGAATTTCATGGACCTATAAAGTAATAAACAAAAAAGAATCTAAATTAAATGCATGAATTCAATTAAAATAGAAGATTAACCCCCAAAGTAGAGGTGCTGTCCAGAAAAATTCAGAGTTGTATAAAGTAATGAAAACCATGGGAAACAGGGTAGTTGTCAAAGAAATAACATAAGGGAACAAAGAGGTGGATTGGGGTTCATTAGCTGTAGATAGAAATAGGCTTAGGGAATGTTGAACTTCAGATTTCTCAGTCACAGTTACACAGAATCATCAAGCATCTCAGTCATTAGTCTATCCGTACAAGACCACCTGTCAAACTACCTATTAGAATTCAAAAGAGGACTAAAAATAGATCATATATACCTGGAAGCTGCTGTGTTTCTCTTGTAAATCCTGCTAGGGTAAAAGATGAATCAATCTTTAAAAAAAATCTGAGTGTAGTATGCTGTCAAAACTGAAATATTGAATGTCCATGCCAAAAATATCCTTCACGCCAATTGAAACTTCTAGTGATGAGAACTTTCTACTAGGGTGATGACTTTCAGTTGGTTGTAGACTTCATTGGGGTCGTCCAAGAGTGTATAAACCCCTGCCAAAAGCTTCCACTCAGACTCCTACAGATCAGGGAGTATGATCCAATCTCCCACAAATACAAAATACCCTGTTTTAACGCCTCTTATATAATCTCCTAGCTGGACAGCAGGCAAGAGAAGATTTTAGAGAGGTGCTTCAGCCCCAATAGGATCATTTTAGGTGTATTTGAATCTTCCCAAAAGATTGATACCTAAATCCTAGTATTTAGGAGTAGGTATTGATTTTCGTTAAATCACAAAACTCCCCTGTTTGACGTCTGCTGCTGGAAAACTCAGGGAAGAACCCAATTAGGTGGGGCCTATGGGATGGGGCCCACCACTATAGATGTCGTACACGCAGAAGAAGTATCGAAACCCAACTCTAATAGTTTAGAGAGCTGGAGTCCTTCTTATGCTAAAACTTCCTTATTGATCGTCACCGACACAACTCCATAAACCTGCAATAAAACTCTTCAAACAACGCTATACTTCACTCAGATGGTTTAAACCTGTAGATATAGCCTTAGTACAATCCCTTGAATAATTTCCTGCCCAAAACTATGAGGAAGATGAAGTAACCTTGTGATTCTTGTAGTCCAAGACCCAGCAAAGTAAAGTTATGCAAATTCAGTAGAAGAAGAAGAAGAAGAAAAGATAGAGGACCTTTACCTAAGGGAGTAGTCTTCACTACAACCGTTAAACTAGGGATGTCCTAGACCCATCCAAAGGTTTTATGCTTTCTACTTGCAACCAAGGAAGAAGAAGAAAAAGAAAACCCTGAGGGAACCAATACGTGAGAGACAGAAGTTTGTTTATTCATTGCATAAAAAAAAATCCTAAACGTGTGAGGTGTTTTTATAGCCCCACATCCAAGTTATTACACCCTAAATAAAGAAATCTCAAAAATAACCCCCTAGCACAATATCAAACCCAAAATAACCCTATACTATAGAAAATACCAAAATACCACTAAATATGCTACTAAGACAAAACTGCCCTCAAATAATGTGTCAGAGAATAATAAATAAAATAAAAAAATGCTAATGAAACCATAGCATGGACGCGACCCTCCTACGCCGTCTCTGGTAAACCTAAAACTCATGCCTGAACCCGATGTCCTCATCATATGAAGTCATAATTGAGTTCTAAAGGCAGTCATTGCCATTACTGCCGCTTGCATCATGATGTTCTAGACTTCGTTCCACCACTACCTCAAGTTCATGATCTCCCACCACCTACAAGGTAGGATGTCTCAGCCTTTGCCTCCTATTGAAGAACACAATTTCCAAGAGTATGAGTTTTCACTTCCATTCCAATGAACCATGTGCAATACCATCTCCATATGTTCAAGAATATCTCTGAAATACTGATGATGACTATATCCTTGATCTACCGCAACATTTATGGTGGAAATGGTGACACCCTATTAGGTATGTTCATGTTTTTCATCATTATTTGTATGTTATTACATATGGTTTTCTTTTGATGCATCAGAAGTAATGACATTGGATGTTTTCTTATGAACTATATAATTTTGATCTTTAGGCATGCTCGTAACAGTGCTTATTCATGTATAATGCACCTAATATACCTAAAATTATGTTTTTTCTTTTATTTTTTTTATAGAAAGCATTATAAGAATATATATATATATAACCTTGGATCGATGTCGGGCCGAACGATCCACACTTAGATCGACTAATCCAATCCAATCCCAAATTGGTTTTGGCCCCGAACAATCCGGGTGTGGACTCCTTCAAAACTCTACTCGATCCATAAGGAGAGGGGAACTCTCATCCAACGTTGGTAGGTCCTCAAGTTGCCACGTGGACTGATGTCCTCATCAAACCCATCATGGAATCTCATGATGAACAACCATCAAAGGAGGAAGATGGCAAAGAGGCAGACAAGATTGAAGACAAAGATGAGTTAAAAGTTGATGATGATTTGGACAATGAAGACAACAAAGGGCTTGCTGATGAATTGAGGAGAGAATTTTATAATGAAAAGTTATTGAAACCTTAAGTAGAAGTTGGTGCTTCTTCTTTACCCTCCAGTTGGTGTTGTAGGATCTCTGTAGACAATTGTTATTGCTACAAACCCTGTTAGTGGTTAGTGCTGCTAACACTCCTTATTATTCCTCTTCTCTTATCTACACTGTTCACAACCTTCTTATCTTCTTCTTAATTCCTTTAACCTCATTCAAGTTCTTTGATTCAATGCTATGGACAGCAATTGGAATTCTATAAGTTGAGCCATCACTACTTTGTCCAAATCAATTGAAATTTTCTATGTTTATTGTTTACTTTCTTATTAGTTTGTCCACCGATTTCTAAAACATTCTAAGTTGTCTACCCTATTCTGTTAAGATCTTTTATTTGCTATTCTTTTGGATTCCCAAGTGCAGACCTAAGTTTTGAAGAGTTTATATACTTTTAATCATCTATTTAATCTGAAATTTTTGTGGGTTGTTCCTCATTCATAAATCTATTGTCATAAAATTTCTAACAATCTGACATTCCTAGACCTGATTTACATTCATCCAAAGTTATGTCCAGATTTGAGGTTTCTAATTTGGTCACTTGTTAAAACCCTAATAAAATTTCAACTTAGGTTTACTTTCAACCTTCTTTGGACTTCATTTGGGCCTATTACCGAGGATTTAACATCCTATAGGCTGTCTTGAATCAGCTGTTGATCAGAAGGGTACAAGTGCTATCATCATCCCTCTCATAAGCACTTTGTTTCTATGGATGTCGCGTTCTTCGAGTCTGCTCTCTTTTTTTACTCCTAGTTGATCTCCTCTTCAAGGGAACATGTTGGTGTTGAAGATGAACCCTCTATTCCCCTCTAGGATCCTCCATACATTTTTTTTTTTTGTGGTAGTCACAATAGCTGTAATGGACAAGATACTCGAGGAGAAATTACTACTAGTACTACTAGTGCTCTGGGGAGACCATTGAATCAGGAAAAAAAAAAAAAAAAATCTTTAAGTATATGTCAAGAAGAAAGGAACATTTGTACATCCTTGTGCACCTCTCTAGGAATCCACTTTCAATGCAACTATTCAAGCTAATCCTTCATCTTCTTCTCCTTCTATTTCATCTGATTTAGATCTTCCCATTGCTCTTCGAAAATATGTCCGCACTTGTACTAATCACCCTATTACTAACTTTATTTCATATGATTTTCTCTCACCTTCACATATGGCATTTTCCACCTCCTTGTCCTCAATTTCTATTCCGCGCAATGCTTCTAAGGCACTCTCAAGTACAAGAGAGGCTATGATTGAAGAGATGATACAATAAAGTGAACAAACATAATAAAATACTAAAAAAACCAATGAGTTATACTATGTAAGTAACAAAGAATCATGACATATAAATCAATATGCAAACCACTTGTTATTAGTATGGTCAGCTATACCATAGATTTTACCAAATGTAATATTTTGTGTAGATAACTAACATCTTAGAGTTGAATATAGAAGACCTTGTATGAAAAACCATCGGATTTGAATCTTTTTTTATTGGATTGGAATAAAAATAATATAGACAATGTATTCAATACTATTTTTTTTCCTACAAAATCATTACTAAATATCATAGATAATATTTTATTGAATGCCAACAACATAGTATTTACATTATATAAAATACAATATTGTTTATTTGATCGTTTCCTAGTTGATTCTCCATACATTTCTACTTGTTTTTTTAGAGGCATCCACTCATTTCCCTAAATAGCTTTTACTCGCTTCACTGTGTTTCCCAAACATGAGAAGCGCATTTCCCATTACTTGAGGAAGCAGTACGGAATTAGCTTCCCAAACAAGCTTCCCACCTTGTACCAAGCTTCCATACAACTATGGTTGAAACAGTCACCAAGGATCTGATTTGCATGGTTCAATAATGCTATGAAGAAGAAGGGATATAGGTAAAGTCAGGCTCATCACATTCTATTTATTAAGCGTAAGAGAAGTGCTTTAACAGCACTAATTGTGTATGACGATGATATCGCCGTAACAGGAAATGACTCTCATGAAGTAAAGAATCTAAAAGAAATATCTAAGTCAGGAGTTAGAAATCAAAGATTTAGGGCAGCTCCAATACTTTTTGGCAGGTACCAAGGGCTGGTTGGTAAGTTAATATAGTTGGCTTTGACATGACCAAATATTTCATTTGCCGTAGGGCTGGTCAACCGATTTATGCACCCACCACAATACATCTTGAGGCAGCATACAGGATTTTGAGGTATTTTAAGAAGGATCCTAGTTTGGGACTCTTATTCAAAGTAAATGACACGACGCGGATTGAAGCTTATACAGATGCTGATTGGGCTGGACCAATTTCAGACCAGAGGTTAACTTCAGGGTATTGTACATTCGTGGAAAGTATTCTTTTTTTTTTTTTAGATAATTAACAACCAATTGTATTGTCGTGGGAGGTAATCTTCTTACTAGAAGAAGTAAGAAACAACCAATAGTTGCTAGATTGAGTGTTGAAGCTGAGTTTTTGGCTATGGCACATGGTGTTTGTGAACTTCTATAAATACAAGGAATGCCAACTGATTTGGGATGTGTTGTTAAAGAGCCCATGAGACTTTATTGTGACAACGAGGCATCTATAAGTATTGCACACAACCCAGTTCAACATGACCACAGTAACCATATAGAAGTAGAGCGGCATTTTATCAAAGAGAAACAAGAAAAAGAAAATGTGGTCAACTTGAACAACTGTTGACGCTAAGTAAAGGCGATGCCTAAACACTTGTGAGTTGATACAGTTAAAGGCCATTCTGATAAGATCAGAATTCCAATCAAGCTCCATAGAGAATTAAATGGTGATAATCAGATTGCTTTCATATTATTTCTGATCCACTGCTCACAAAATAAACACACATTTTTTTGGGGTATAATTTCATTATAAGAAATCGTAAACTTGTTTGAGGTAGTATGATCAAATCATGAACATTCAGCCAAGGCCACTGGATGATATAATGCTCCATATTGAGGGGAATTGAGTTCATTATTTTTCCATTACATTAGGGGGAGATGCCCCCTCCCCCTAGTACCTACGGTTAACATTATTCATAATAGCCATAAGTTTTGATTCGACATTTGCAATGAAAACTAGTAAAAGAAACTAGTATCTCTCTCTCTTCTTTTTCTGCAATTACTTCTGAGAATACAGATGAAAATCAACTATTGTTCTTGCAACAATTAGTTCTTTTGAATATATTTGGTGTACTGTGATATTGCATACCTTTTTTCAGTAGCGAATATTGCTTTTAAGAGAGAATTTCAACTATGGCATACTAGCATGATATTACGGGGCCTTTTTTTCTAAACCATAATTCACCAATGATATTGACCATCTAACCTTAGTAAGGTGTAAACATAAGATAAGAATCATGAAACGCAAATATCATTGCTTAGAAATAGACTAACAACTCATAATAACCACATATAGTATCAGATACATAGCACTAAGGAAAAGCAGTTCCAGGCCTACTTATAAGCATGAAATAGGAAGATAAAACCATGACAGATCAATAAACAAAGTATGCACCTGGGATAAGGATTTCCCTTAACCATTTTCTGCCCATATTTACGCCACCTGTAGCCATCACCCGAGATCCCAACATCACCAGCTGCTTGCACAACAATCTTAGGCTCCTTGACCGTTTTAAAAAGAGGAACCGAATATGCTACGGTGTTGTCCTTCGTCCTATTGACCAAAAACAAAAAAACTGTACAGCACACCAAATATATAAAAAAACAAAACAAGAGAGACTTCTCTTTTAACCACTTACCTTCTCTTTGGTTCTGGTTCTTCAACATGTTCTCCCTCAGCTCTATGGCCAGCACCCCCATCAGAAGAACTTGTGCTACATCTTTTCTGTTCAGATTTTGGCAGTGTTGACTGTCCAAATTCTCTCCTAGATGTAGAAGGATCTGAATGTTCAAGTTTTTTGACATGATCAACTATAGATTTACATCCTCCAACGGGCCCAACTGATGATATAAGCCTTCTTTCTTTAGTCCACCTAATCTTTCGAGGTGGATCATGGTTATGCCGACCTTTATAAATAACCTCAATCACACGACCAGAATTATCACAGCGTTCAACCTTCTTCTTAGCATCACAATCAGAGTACGTGCATTTGAAATAGCTTTGATAACTCCCACTACTCTTTGTCTGCTTCTGCCCATACTTCCGCCAGTTGTAACCATCACTGCAGGGTGTCTTCACAATAACATGAGCAGGTTTAGTTTTCTGGACAGAGTTTTTCTGGTCCACTTCTGGTGTACGTACATTATTATCATGAGGTACTACTGGCAGTCCTTGTTGAGGAGTTTTAATTGGGGAAGATGAAATGGATTGTGCAACAGAATCAGGTGATATCTCCAATGAGGGAGATGGATACCCAGCCTGAAGCTGCTTCTGCTCCTGAGCTTGATCTGGTCCACTTGCCAAGACTTCTTGATGGGACATCCCAAATTGTCCCTAAAGGAGAAATAGAATGTTAAACAACAAAGAATAATGGACCCATCTCGATGCATTAACATCTACAAGCAGTGATCCACATTGTTCTATGGATACAGCATTTTAGACTTTTACAAAATCACATATTGGTTTGGTAAAAAAATATTTAGATTTTGAAATTTCATATTTCTTGAATCTAGATTTGAGACTAAAAGTTGCATACATTATTCTCCTAAAATACTACACAAACTATAATCAAGGAACCTTTTAAAACTTCTATACTGCTCAATCAAATCCACATAATTAAACTAAATTAGGTAATTCAGATGTTTCTAGCCCATTCTCTAGGCACTACAACCTCCATACTCAATACAATTACAAGTAATTTATAATAACTCCTAGACAACTAAAAATGTAATTAATTAATCAATTCCTAAAGCATAGATTTAAACGAAAATAATGAAAAAAAAATAAGAAACCATTCTAGCCGCCTTTGCAACCATCTCCTTGGAAATCCAAAACCAACAAACCCAACTTAACAGTAGATTATAGACATAACCCAGGTGATCCTTAGCAGATAATGACCACACAACCAGTCTGAAGACAATCACCCTGATCCATGAACCAAGCTAAAGGGGCAAACAAATTCATCCATTCTCTTTGTGATTAGAATTTCCTATTTGCTATAAACCACTACTCCGGCCTCAGATGAAGCATATTAACTAATCAGAAGGGGGGGGGGGGGGAGATAACAGAGGACAACGAAAACTATCAACCATCAAAGCATGTTCACAAATTTTTCCTGAAAAGCTAATATCAATAAATCCAAACCAACAAATTTCTGTACCATCCTTCCCTGACTGTGACTATGCACTTGATTTATTGAAGATGCTTTAATGGAGATTACAAATAATAGAAAGAAAAAGAAAGGAGAGAGAGATGAGTGAATCATGTGAGAGAGTTAGATCTCTCTCCACAGCAAAAATAACATTTATATTATTGTGATATGCTATACCAAATACAAATAGATATACGGTATACAAACAAAAAAGATCCATAAACTAAAATACCCTTGTATTGAGATACATGCAATATACTATACTTCTACACTCCCCCACAAGCTGAAGAGTAAATGTCAATCATTCCTAGCTTGCCAATAATACTGCTGAAGCTCGGCCCACTCAAACCTTTTGGATAAACAACTTAAGAAAGGGAGTACAAATACAACAACACCTGAGCTGCTCTTTAACGAAATGATGATCCACCTCGATGTGTTTCATTCGATCATGATGAACCAGATCATGGGCTATGCTTATTGTTGCTTTGTTATCACAATATAATGCCATTGGATGCACTACTGAAAGTTCCAACTCTACCAGAAACATTTTCAACCACAAAAGGTTCACATACACCATGTGCCATTGAAATGAAATGACGATCCGCATGGTTGCTTTATTAAAAGGAAGATGCAGAGGAGGATAATATTTAGGAGAGTGGGAAAACTGTTTTAGAAACTAACTAATGATTAAGATTTTGGATGAGAAAACTTAGGAGAGGGGAAGAGAAGATATAGGATGGAAGAAACGTGGAGGGATTGAGGAAACTTGGGTTTGTCCACGTGTCACCCACTAAAAACGTCAAAAAAATACACTAAAATTCAAATGGGTTGTCCAACTAACTAATAGTTAAGATTTGGATGAGAAAACTTAGGAGAGAGGAGGAGAAGAAATAGGAGGGAAGAAACATGGAGGGATTGAGGAAACTTGGGTTTGTCCATGTACAAATACAACCACACCTGAGTTGTTCTTTAATGAAATGATGATCCACCTTGATGTGTTTCATTCAATTATGATGAACCAGATCATGAGCTATGTTTATCGTTGCTTTGTTATCACAAAGCAACAGTAAGGCTTACCGTTAGCGTCCCTGGTGGTGCGGGTTCAAGTCACGGAAACAGCCTCTCCAGAAACGAGGGTAAGGCTGCGTACATCTTGCCCTCCCCAAACCCCGTGTTAGCGGGAGCCTCATGCACTGGGCCGCCCTGTTATCACAATATAATGCCATTGGATGCATTACTGAAACTCCCAACCCTACCAGAAACATTTTCAACCACAAAAGTTCACATACACCATGCGCCATTAATCTAAATCCAGCTTATGCACTAGACTTAGCAATGACTGCTTACTTCTTGCCCCTCTAGGTGACCAACTTACCTCCCATAAACGTACAATAGCTTGAAGTAGAGCGTCTATGAGTAATTGAGCCAACCCAATAAGCATCAGTATATGCTTCAACTTTCAAATGTCCATGAGAAGAATAAAAGACTTTTTTCCCTAGATAGCTCTTTAGATATCTAAGAATCTGATATGTATCCTCCATGTGAGCAAGAGTTAGAGCATGCATAAGCAATGTCACGTATACTCAAGGACAAGTATATCAGACGTGCAACAAGCCGTTGATACCTTCTTGCATCAATAAGTCTTCCATCTTGGTCATCTTTGAGCCTATAATTTGGAATTATAAGCGTGGTAGCTGGTTTGCACCCAAACATTTCAGTCTCTTTCAAGAGATTAGGTACATATTTCTGCTAAGATAGAAAATTCCCTTTCTTCGACCATGCAACTTCAATACCCAGAAAATATTTGAGTTGACCCTGATCTTTGATTTCAAACTCCTTTGTTAACTGTGCTTTCAAGACCCGTACTGATTCAACATCATTCCCAATAACTACAATATCGTCAACATAGACAATCAAGGCCATCACTTTTCCCCTTTCATGCTTCACAAATTGGGTGTGATCACTTTGGCATTAAGTATAGCCATTTTTCACCATGGCTAGTCTAAAACACTCAAACCAAGCTCTTGGTAAGTGCTTGAGACCAAACAAGGCCTTTTTAAATCTACATGCATTGCCTTTTGCTCCTGTATATTGAAAACTAAGTGAAGGTTTCATAAAGACTTTCTCTTCTAAATCACCAAGCAAGAATGCATTTTTCAAATAAGATTGATGCAAAGGCCTATTTTAAAGGAAGCTAGAGAAATCAGTACTCTTCCTAAGTTCATCTTGGCAACTGCTGCAAATGTTTCTTGGTAGTCTATTCCATAAGTCTATGTATATCCCTTAGCTACAAGCCTTTCCTTGTATCTTTCAATAGTACCATCAGCTCTATATTTGATGGTATATACATACTTACATCATAGAGCTTCCTTGTTGTGAGAAAGATCAACCATTTCCCATGTATAATTTTTCTCAAGTATACTCATCTCTTCTTCCATTGCAGCCTTCCATTGAAGATGAGAAAGAGTCTCTAATACATTGTGAGGTACATATACAGAAGACAAAGCATAGGAAAAACTACAAAAGGATAAAGAAAAATGAAAATATGAAACAAATTTAAAAATAAAGTGTTAGATACGTGATCTTGCACCCTTACGAAAAGTAAGAGGAACATCTGTATCACCTAAAGAAACATCTAAAGGGGAGATAGGAAAAATATTAATACATTCTTACAGGAGATGGATCCATAAAGGCCTCTTGGTAGGGGGCATGAGCAGTTTGATCCTTGTCTCTATCTTTTTTCCTTTTTGAATACACTTGAAATTCCCTCGGCATCAACATTATCAGATTTAAAACCACCATCACTGTTAAAGAAAGAAAATGAAACAGGCAACAGAGACACCAAAAACATCTCTTCTCTACCAATACTCCCCCTGAAGAGAAGAAGGGGCATCCCATGAAACAAGGCGTCAATGAGATGCAGGATGATAACACTTATATCATTTCTGATTTGCAGCATAACCAAGGAAAATACACTTAAATGCTTTAGGTTCCAACTTTGTGTGATCAGACTTGGATATGTGTGCAAAACAAATACATCCAAATGTATTGGGGAAGTGGAAACAAATTGGAATGAGACGAAAGAAGATCAAGAGGAATCTGAAAATTAGGCATACAAGAAGGAATTCTATTCATCAAGCAAGTTTATGTCCGCATTGGCTCAGAACAGAAAGTCTTAGGGACATTCACGGTAAACATGAATGCTCTAGTCATTTCAAGTAAGTGATGATTCTTGCATTCAAAAATACCATTTTGTTTTGGTGTTTCAAGACAAGTAGTCTAGTGAATAAGTCCGACTCATAAAAAAAGAAAAAAGAAAAACCCCCTGACAAATACTCACCCTCATTATCAGAACGAAAGATGCATACTTTAGTATCAAACCGAGTAGAAACCATATGAATAAAAAATTTAACGACTGAAAACACATCACTTTTTGCCTTTAACAAATAAATCCAAGTTGTTCTAAAGTAATCATAAAAAAATGTAACAAATAACGAAAACCAAATAAAGAAACAGTTGGGGAAAACCCACACATTAGAATGCACAAGATGAATAGGAACTGAGGTTCTTTTAATACTAGGATAATTAGAACGATAATACTTTGCAAGCTTACAAGGTTCATAATGAAACTTAGACGAAGAAGAAGACAACTTAAGAAACATTTTTTGTAAAAAAGCAAATGAAGGATGGCCTAATCTGTTATGCCACTGCATAAAATCATAAGAACTCTTATTTGTACTTTGCTACAACATGGAGACTTGTTGAACAGGAGAGGCTACTGGAGATGTGTCCAACAAGTAGAGTTTGTCCTTCTCAAAACCCCTACCAATCATCATCTTCATTTCCAAATCCTGAAAGACATAATGAAAAGGAATAAAGATGACATTGCAGTTAAGAGACTTTGTCATAGAACCAATGGAAAAGAGGTTAAATGAAAATTTTGGGGCATAAAAAACAAATGACAATTGCATAGAACTTGTAATTACAACACCTTTACCCGCAATAGAGGAATAAGAACAATCAACTATACATACCTTATCCCTACCAAAACACACATTATATGGAAGAAAAAAAATTGATAATTACATTATACGAGGAAAATAAATATGACATACCAGTCATGTGATGGGATGCTCTAGGATCAATAATCCAAGAATTAGAAGGAGCGAAAAGGGATGCACTAAACGCAGACGCAAATGTACCTGAGTATGCAAATGTAGAAGTAAAAGATGTTACATGAGGCTCTAGATGAGCCACAAAGCGACGAAAAACCTAAATCTCCTCACAAGACAATATATCCTTCGATATAAGGGCACTAGCAGAAACAGGAGCTGGCTTAGACGATGAATTAGAGGTGAAAAAATGTGCACTAGATCAATTACCACCACCATGACCTCGAGGAAATAAATGAGGCTAAAAATCTGAAGTAGGTCCATAAAGGTCCAACAAGTATCCTTAGTATGTCACATACATCCACAGTGTTCACACTTCAATTTATCCTGCTCATCAGACATACCCACCAAATATGCCCCCCCTCAACCACGTACACTACTACTACCTGATGTAGTACAATCCCCAAAATACCATCCACAGATATAAAACCAGCAATGCTGACAACTCCAAGAGATAACAATGCTTTTGGGTGGGATTAAGCTGGGTTATATAGGGGACTAATCTGATCTGAAACAGGGGGTTTGACTAGGTTCAGGTTTGGGGTTAAACCATAGGGTAAACAAAGGCTTTTAGGGGAGTTAAGAATGGTTAGTACACTGGTGGTTAGGGACTGATTTAGGATTGACACAGCAGGGTTTTAGGAGATGCATTAGTATATGGAATAGGAGCTGTTTATGGAATATCACCAAGACTGTTAACAGTATGGTATAATGGGATTCATGGACTTATAGAGTCTATCAGATTTGACAGTAAACAAGTGATTTCCTAGAGCTGATCAGAGATCAAAACTGGAAGAAAACATAGCAGACATTTGGTGAAATAGTGGAATGATAAGAAAAGTTTAATCATTAGGTTCAATGGCTTAAGATGAAAACTTGCAGCAGGGTGTTAATGGAGAAAAGTAAAACAAAGGAAAAAGAAAGAAATAAAGAAGAAGAAGAAGAAGAAGAAGATAATGGGATAGGAAAGTGCTAGTGAGAAATCACCAATTCACCTCTTTGGAAATCACCAACCAAAGACTCAAACTTGCACCAAAGCTTGAAGGAAGAAGGCACTCAGTCGTGTGCAGCAAACAGAGCTTGAAAGCTTCAAAATTTTATTTATAATAATCATTAAAATTCTAGTACAAAACTTAGGACTGTTTTATGAGCCAAAACCCCCCCTAATTTAATCCTAACTGTTAAACACAAAGATATTCCCCCTCAAATCGTGTCGAAGAGATTTCTCCCTACAAAAATCCTATTTTGAAACTAGTTACAGCTTTGTCTTACATAAAAAACTCTAATACCAAGTACGTCCCTAACTGTAATATTTAATAAAACACCAAATAAAACAATAAAACCTAATTAAAGCTTAATAAGTCATAAACATAAATACTCCTATATGGGTCTTCATGTACTCTCTCTCTCTTGTGGACCCCACTAGGCCTATGTGTGGGTCCCACCTTGCCTGCCATGTCCTCATCACTACCTCTTCAACCACCTCTCTGTAAGGAAGAGCCTAAGGAAGATCTCTCAACAGAAGTAGATTGAACCATAGTGTTGTGTCTTATCTCCTCACAATACAAGTAGACATAAACTTAATTTAGGGAAGTGGCTCCCTACCAAAAATCTGCACCCGAACCTACTCAAGAATCAAGATCATCAAGATGTAATCCAGTCAATAATTCATAAATGTGAAACTCCTTAACATGATGGGCATATGCAATAATATCCCTCTTACACTTGGACGAAATGTAAGGCAGCGATCTATCTCTTCCCATATCTTTTCAAAGTGGAATATTATACAGCCAAAGGGAGATCTCCTTGTTTCAACTGTAATATACCTTATTTCAAGTCATACTTTCGTTGTATTTCCAACTTTAAAGTAGATCTGAATCACAAAATCCCAAATTTGTTTTGATGTATTAAGAAAGAGATAATGACTACTAATTTCAGGCTTCATGGAATAAAGAAGCCAAAACATAACAATAACATTGTCGGTCTTCCACTTACGGTACTTCATATCAGTAATACTCAGAATAGTTATATCTTCGAGAATATATTCCTCTGTCTTTCCCACTAATTTAAAGGAGGGCCGATTAAGACCAGGCTAGGTAATTCGTACCATCAAACTTGACAATTGTAATTTGGGAATTGGGAACCTCAGTGAAGTTGCAGCCCATACTAGTATCAGCATACCTAGAAGGATGGGAAGTCTCACTCACTTCAAACATGATGATATACCATAGCCAGCAAGCACTACCACATGAAATCAACCACACTAGGCTAAACAGCCTGTTTCACCACACCACACAATCCACAAGGCTCCACAACCTCTGATCTACACAGATCCACAAGTCTATAGGCTTACACATGCTCTATGATAGGTATAACCCTGGCAAACATCAATAGGCCCCAAAAACACCAATCGAAGCCACCAACATTCTTGAACACCCAAAAAATGAATCACATACATGCTCCATCACATCAGGTAGCAATAAATGATTTGTTAAGCAAAACAATTGACAAAAATACCAGAAATCGGGTCAGGAGGTAACACTATAAGTAAAAAACCTTCACCGGCACTTTGACACTCATCCAAATCACGTCAAACAAAAACTCAAACAATCCATCCATTACCAAAACACACACACACAAAGTTCCAACTGAATCAAATCAATCAATTTTCTCAAATCTGGGATTTTTATTTTTTCAAAAAATCCTTCGAAAAACATGCTTCCATTCATTAAAAATAAAAGTAAAAACTAAAAAAAAATATTTACAACTAATGATAAATCATCATCAACTAAACCCTGTAATTTTTGGGTTTTGATGACTATACGGACCTACTGACATCAGCACTAGTTGCCATTGTGCTTCAAGATAGAATCAGTCCCTGGTTAGCTCTGATACCAGCTTGATTTATTTAAGATGCTTTAATGGAGATTAGGGTTAAAAGAAAGAAGAGAAGAAAAGAGAAAGAGAGATGAGTGAATTGTATGAGAGAGTTAGATTTCTCTCCATAGCAAAAACAACATTTATATTATTGTAATATGGGATACTGTCTACAAATAGATATACACTTTATGTACAAAAGACATCCATAGCCTAAAATATCCTTGTACTAGGATATATCCAATATACTATACTTCTACATATGCACCGTGAATGAAAGACCCCAATCCATTCTATAACTTAAACTAAGAAGGCAAGTAAGAAGTTATTTATGTCATATCTCTGGAAACTCAGAGCTCAATGACTAGATACTGAAAAAACAAATCACATATAAAATCAAAACAAGGAAGAAGAAACCAAAACTCAGTCAAACCACTTTACGAACTTTCTCATGGCAAAACATCAGTCCAAAACCAACATATTTCTTATCAATAAGCCATAACCATCTATTAGTCCAAATTCCACAAGTCCGTAACAACACATTACCGTTGAATATTTCAATTAGTTGCAAAGTGGTCATGCGAACACTTTTACAAAATGTGTAGCCTACAAGTTAAATTTATCTAATAATAAAAAAAATTGTTTGCTTGTGAAAAGAAGCGACATCTTGGATTATGTATAATGCTTCGTTGCATGTGGTGTTAAGTCTATATGTATCTTGATAAACTAAATATATCAAAATTGGTTGCTTCGTTTTATGTGCAACTTTGTTGCAATGGTGCTTAATAAACGTGAAACTTAATTGGAAATTGTGCCATTACTTTGATAAAATAAAATATAATGTATTTAGACTATTGTGAAGAGATGGTTCATTAGCCAAGATTTATAGGCTGTTGGGCAAGCCCATTAACCGAGGCAACTCTCTCTCTCTCTCTCTCTCTCTCTCTCTCTCTCTCTCTATATATATATATATATATATATATATATGCTAAAATGAAAGGTTTCAAGA
>JAOXJP010000001.1:15522086-15548103 GCA_025762735.1 Platanus orientalis
TATCTTATGTTACCATATTAATATCAGTAAGTATTGTCCATATACATTTGTCTAACTTTAAGTATTCCGGTGCCTATCTGCATTGGAATGCCCATGATAATGCATTCGCTTACTCCCTCAATCTTGTCATCCCTCCCATTAACTGAAGCATTGAAAAGATGATCTGCTGTCCTCTCAAATGATGCCAGCATCAACACACTTTCTTTCATCTTTTGGATGCCAAATCTATTAATTCCTAGCACTTCACCCTGTTACAACAAACATCCAGACAAAAGTATAGACATCAGCCTATGAATGCACAAATAAATACCAATGCAGAATTCTAAGGGTGTGATCAGGTTCAGTATGGTTAGAATCCAGGTATATCTGTATCCTGACCCTATTATAGATTATAGAGTTCCTGTTTCATCAGGGTTCAGGGTGTGACATAGGTGTTTCCTATCCTGACATGCCAAATGATTGGAATTCTATTGAGTCCCAACTCCCAATGCTCATGCTCAGCCATTTAAAATTGGAAAGCAAAAAAAGTAGAATTTAAAATACGCATACGGATAAACACAAAAGAAAAAAAAGTAAAATTTCAATAAATATAACTATTTCCCTTACAAATTAAAGTAGTCATAAACGTACCTACCTGGTACTTTTAGTGAACTGATTACTAACAGGGCATTCTAGTTTTGGCCTGAAACCAACCCATTATTCATGAGGTCCTATTTGTTGGGACCTGCCCTGCTAACTGAGGTCAGGTACCTCGGATAATCAGTAACCCATTGACACCCCAACAAAATTCAGTGTTTTTGCAGTTTCACACAACACAGAACAGAAGAACTCACCTTAGATGTCATTAAATCTGCTAAAAGCATCATATGACGTATGTCTATGCTCATTCCGTGACTCGACATGGTATACTGTATTTCATCAATGATACACCTTCTTGCAGCTTCAATTCCGAGCGTACCTTGGACTTCTATGATATGATTACTTGTTGTTTTAAGTCCATCAACTCCTGGAGTGCCCATGACTGCTTGAAGATTTGTACTGCAAGTGTGCATCAACTCAGTAAGATTAGTGAACAAATGGTAGGCTATGCATTGTATATCCCTTTTATAATTGTAGTTTCTCTCTGAGTTGGTCTCATAATTTTAAAGATGATGCACTTCCAAATATCCAATTGAATGCTTTTTGTTTACATGGGTACCAACTATGCATGGAATAAGCAATGAAGTACCTATGCCAGACAATGTTGGCTTCTGACACTCCACATACTCTGGTGCAACATTTCTAGGTTTCAATGCTTATCTTTCTTAATTTTCGAAACAGATATTAGCATCTATTGTACATTATAAGTTCCATTTTTTTTCACATAAAAATTGTTTAGGGACAAAGTTTTTATTGTTTCATTTATCTATCCCCTTGACTAAATATATAAAAAAATTCATAATGTTTTCCATTGTTAATCGAATATATTATTTAGATATGTGTTGTTTTTTTCTCATAAAAAGACTATTTAGGTATGCTGTTGAGTCAATGAATATTTTCTTCTAGGGTGTGTTCCCCAAATTTGACACTACACCCGTGCCAAATTGTGAAAGGGCGGCTTGGCCCAACGGTAAGGCTTACCGTTAGCGTCCCTGGTGGCACGGGTTCAAGTCACGGAAACAGCCTCTCCAGAAATGGGGGTAAGTCTGCGTACATCTTGCCCTCCCCAGATCCCGCGTTAGCGGGAGCCTCGTGCACTGGGCCGCCCTTTTTTTACCCGTGCCAAATTGTGATGTGTACCCATATCAATGCAACATAGGTACCTAAACAGAACATAGTGGTAATCTTGATACATGCCCTAATGTTCCCATACATTTCATGTTGTTCCACCTAATGCCACTTTTAAGTAATTAAAAACCACTGTTTCTGCCAACTTGTATGAAAGTGATGACATCAGCATTTCAATAATAATTTGAGTGATTCTTGCTTCTTCCTATTAATTCACCTTTGAGCATCTTCTTTTTTTTTTTTCCTGGTATTTTCAACTTACGTATGAGCACTTCTTTCTAATAGTTTGTTTCTTTTTATTTTCTAAAAACATTTAAATTTGTTCATAATATATTAATCTTGGCCATGTTCTCTTAAATTCATACAGAAGAATAATCTTATTTGTTCTCATAAATTTGTAGGGCTGTCAATCGGGCCGGGCCAGGCTGAGGTCAGCCCGAACTTAGTTATATGGGCCTGAACTTGGCCCGAGATAGTTAGCCCGAACTCAGCCCATTCTAAAATCACAAGCTTTGGGCTGAGTTCGGGCTAGCCCGAACTTAAAGCTCCTTTGGAAAAAAAATGATTTTTAAAGTTCATTTTAAAATTTGAGATGATAATGGCTCTTTATTATCTCTAATACTTTGAAAATATGCTTAATTAGTTAATTTTGGGTTTATAATGGGCCTAAAACTGTTCTATATTTGTTGGGTTAGGCTATACCAATTTCAGGCCGGGCTTTGTCAAACCATATTTTATACCTATTTCAGGCCGAGCTATATTTGATTACTACTTCGGGCTGAGTTGGGCTGAGTTTGGGCTAAAAGTGAGTGCCCGAACTTAGCCTAAATAAAACTTTGGGCCTGAAATTTGGGCCCAAACTCAACCCAACCTGAAATTACCTTGGCCCAGCCTGACTATTTTTCGGGCAAGACATGTCGGGCTTCGAGCCAGATGGCCTAATTGGCACCCTTAATAGTTTGTTCATAATATATTAATCTTGGCCATGTTCTCTTAAATTTGTTCATAATATAAAAATCTTATTCATATCTTTCATATATATATTTTTGATGAATGAACAAATTTATTACTAAAAAACGGCCAAGAAAAACAAGAGAGAGGGGATGAGGAATCCCGACAAACAAAGAGGAGACAAAAGGGGAAAAAGGAGCAGAATCCCAACAAAACAAAGACATGGCCTTTACACTACATCAGGACCCCAATAATGTTATCCCAATCCTTGACTAGAGCCCCAATTGGAATCCTGTTGTAGCCTTTACATCTTTGCTCCCAAAACACAATCAGGTTTTTGGCCCTCCTATAAACTTGACGTCAGCTCTGAGTAGCTCTTAAAGGCCTAGTTGTTCCTCTCCAACCAAACTGCCCAACAGATCGTAGTAAGCACCAGCCTCCAAAACCTTTTGCCAAAACAACTAGGCGCAGAGGTTCGCCAACCTTGCAGGTGGCCCATAAGATCCAAAGGAACAATGAAAGTCATATCGAAATCCCTGGCCACACGACACCATATCTCCGAGCAAAGGGACAATGGATCAAAAGGTGGGAGGCGGACTCTGCATCATTATAACAAAGAAGGTAGATGCTAGGCAGATGAAAGCCTTTCTTCCATAATGAGTCCACTGTGGAAATCTTTTCCAAGACCACAGTTCACATGAAAAATTGGACCTTTGGGGGCACCCCATTGTACCAGACTACACTCCAAGGACCCGCCGTTCTTCATGATCCAGGCTAATGTGTTTACCCTGCAACCGAGCCAGGAATTGAGTCACTCTTGGGGCCTCCTAGTCGAACAAATCCCTCCTAAGAATTGGCGCCCACACTATCTCCCCATCTTGAGAGGAGAAATTAGATGCCATCATCGAAGTAGGATCCACAACCATACCAAACACATTTGGAAAATCCTGCTTGAACAACCTCTCCCTGCTCCACACATCCTCCCAGAATTTAACCCTCCCATCCCCCACCTCAAAAGCCAACCCATTCTTAAACATCTCCAAAAATCGCATAATTTCCCTCCACGGACTATAACCATATGGACCCTTATTTAACATGGAATCCCACCCATCCATTGTACCATACTTTACTACCATAAAAAGGAAAAATAAACTATCAAACACGAAGAATGTCATATATATGCAACAATGAGTCAGTTTACCAAATCACGTTATGTTCTTCACTTTATATAATAATTTAAAGTGACATAATAATTTAAAGTGAAATAATAATTTAAAGTGTGAATTTATGCTTTTTTTATCATTTCCTAAAATGCTAATGAATATTTTTCAAAGATTTCAAAAGCTTCCTATGTCTCCACGATTTAAAAAATATTTTAATATGTTACCTAATGTAAGTGTTTGACATTTCCACCAAGGCGACTTGTATATGACATCATGTTTTTTTTTAGAGAGATAATAAGAACCTTTATTGAAAGAGAAAAGGAGCAAAGACAACAAAAGGGATCACTAGGCAGGTGATACCCCACAAGAAGAACAAACAAGAAAGGGAAAAAACAAAGAAAACCAAGAGAAAGAGATTACATGATCATTCAAGTTATCATTTTTCTTTTCTTTATTTAATTTTTATTACTTTGAGTTGAGATAAGGATTTACTTGACATTTTGTATTATCTTATTAGTAACATTTTGTCATTAAGTGGGACACTTTTACAATTTTAACAATCACAATTGCTGATATTAAATAAGACACTTAATATTATAAAAATTAAAGGCACTATTGATTGAATAGTACAAGGGGATCTCGTCCTTGGGTGGAAGTATTCTCCCGGATGTAGTGGTGTGCGCATGTGTATGTGTTGTATGGACTCACACCTAGCTACCCAAGCGTGTTCCCAAGAGAAAACAATGTTCCTCCTGAGGGGGAGGGGGATGTTAACTGTTAAATATATTAATATGTGTCTCTCCTAAATTTCTAACACCTTAAGGTTTTGGGGGAGTTGGTTAGTTTACTGTTAACATGTATCACCAAAATCGAAACTTTTAAAGCAGATGGTAAGCACAATTTAAGAGTGATCCTTCTCCTAATGGAGGCGATATTATGTTTTAAGGTAAACTTAAGAAAATTGAAACTTTTCCTGGCGGGAAGTATTCATAATATGGAGGAGCTGGTTGATATCATGCGTTGTAAGCTGGGGACCCTTCCTTCCACATACCTTGGGCTTCCATTGGGGGCCAAGTCAACATCTAAGCAGATCTGGAACCGGTCATTGAGAGAATGGAGAAGAAATTATCTAGCCGAAAAGGAAGGTTTCTATCCAAAGGTGGCAAGCTAGTTCTTTTAAGAAGTGTGCTTTCGTGAAGGAAAGTTTCTGTCCAAAGGTGGGACAGCTTACAACCTAGAGGGCCTATGGGGTGCATTCTATGGAAGAGCATCTTTAAAGGTATGGATCTGTTTCGAGGTTTATTTTGTTTAAAGTTAATAATGGGGAAAGAGTGCTGTTTTGGGCTGATAGGTGGTGCTCCAATGAAGCTTTAAATCAGATGTTCACTTGCTTCTTCAATCTCTCTCAATGCAAAGAAGGGTCGGTTAGAGATCACATGATCTGCACAAGAGTTTTTTATTCCTGGGACCTGCATTTGAGGAGGAACATTAATGATTGGGAGGTAGACAAGATTGTTGGAGATCATGGATGGTTATACATTGGGAGATAGTGTGGCAGTAAATGAGAGACTTTGGGTTCTTGATGAGGAAAAGGGCTTTTTGGTCAAGTCCTTCCAAGCCTTTACTCCCGCTGATCCTGTTTTCTTCCCTTATAAGTTTATTTGGAACAAGTTCCCGACTAAGATCTCTTTTTTCTTGTCGCTGGTGTGGTGGATCGCATTCCGACCATGGATAATCTTATTTGGAGAGGATTAATTTCACTAAACAGATGTTTAATGTGTGGTGCTGCAAGTGAATCGCCTAGCCACCTCCTCCATTGTCCAGAAGCGGCTGCGGGTTCAATGAGATCCCAGTTAAGTAGCTGGCCATATTACTCTTGTTCTTTCCTGAATCATCTAGGTTTAGTGGTGTGGAACATGATCCCTCATGCAATCCGTTGGACTATTTCGGAGGAGCAAAATCAGCAAGTATTTAGAGACCAATCTTGCTCATCATCAAAGCTGGTGAATAGGATATTGACGAAGCTCTTTTATTGGATATCTGCTACCCCGATTGGCAGCAATATCCAATTCTGTGATTGGATTTTTGATTGGGATTCTATGATGCTTCGGGGTTTAGGGGGCTTTTCTGGATTTTCCAGCTTCCATTTGTATTGTCTTTTCTGGTTGCTTGGCCGAGGCATTTCTCATGCTTTTTGCTTGCCCTTTGTTTTTGTTGGCCTGGTTGCTTTAATAAAATTCTTTTTCTTTCGAAAAAAACACATTTCACCAAAATGAAGTTCCAAAAGAATTAGATTCCAGTCCAGTAACTTTTTTTTTTTTTTATTTATAAAAAACTAACCCTTCTACAAGCAAGTTGTAATTTCCCTTATCTTTGTTAATGACCGCACGCTCAACAGTAGATATACCCTGCGCATCATAGACAAAAAGAACAAAGTTACCAACTAGCTGCTCATAAAAGGTTCAAACAAATGGTGGTAAACCCTTGTGCATGATAACCTTGTTTTAGGTGAAAGTCCTCAACAACTTTTTTTTTTACAGAATACTGGTTAATGTCTTACCTTTACAATAACCTTTGGAAGCATGACTTTAAGGGAGTGTAGTTGAAAATGAAGCTTTCTTCTATCAGCTTCAGGAGGAAGGATTCTTAACTTCTTATTATTCACAATCTCAATATGCTGTGAAAGGACAATATACTTTAGATGTTATCATGGATGGACAAAACCTAATGAGGGTTTAAACGATTGCAGTAGGAATATCTTACCTGTGGCTTCAACCGTGTTTTCAGATGTCTCAGAATTGATTCTCTTACACTATCAACAGTTATCATCAATTGTGCTGCTGCAATCCTTTCCATGTCAAGTGTGACAACTATAGATGCTTGTCTCAGTGTCAATACAATCTTCAGACTTTTGGCAACCTGCATAGCAAGGATGATCAATGTCCACACCGGCAACTACTAAGAGAATGATAAATGTTCTCCTTTGACATTTGCCCACCTCAATACCAAACCGTTTTCTTTTTTCAACAAAATGTAAACCCACAAAAAAAAATCAATTACAAAGAAACGAATCAAAATATAAGTCAGTTTATTTCAACTATCGAAAGTCACTTATAAATGTTAATAATAAGAATTCAAAATTTTTTTTTTTATCGCTTATCCTCCTTGTCACAAGCATTCCCACTCATCAGAATGAATAAGTGAAAAATAAGTATCACTTTTATTATTAATACCGAAAGGAAATGAAGAATGACAATGTTTTCACTGAATTCAAATAATGACTTACAAGTAAACAATAAAGGAAACAACTGCTTCAAATACAAATTAGTAATATGACCCAAACTAACATGCCAACACGTCATTCTTGATTTATTAAAGTCTTTATGACTACTACTACATGTAAGAGCTTCACGGAGTTGAAGCTGAGTTCAGAAGGCATAATCTACCTTCTTCACAAAACTGCCAATCATCTTCCTTATCACCAAATCCTGAAAAAACACAACGATTTGGTGAAATGTGACTACAATTCTGATTTATTGTAATACTACTATTGAAAACAAGACTAAAATGGAGGAGTACAATTCCACAATGGCGGAGGCTCAGGCTTTATTGATGGGACTTTGAAAATTAAAGTTTTTGGGGGCTTATGGTAGTATTGCGGAAGGGGATTCATCAGTGGTTGTAAGTTGGGGCAAAGGCTCTAGCTTGGGATCTTGGTATCTCTCTCAAAATATCCATGAAATCAGGGAGATAGCGCATGGACTGAACATCTCTTTCTCTCATGTCTGCAGGCAGCTGAATGCTTGTGCTGACAGCATAACAAAATGGGGAGTAAGGCAACCCTCTTCAACAAGGGGGCAGCTATCCCCTTCTCTAATCCATCACAACTCTAGTTCAGTCTATGTTTTTCTTTTATTTTTATTCTCATAAGCTGTTGTAATGGTTTCTCTTTCTCTTCACACTTCTAATAAAATTTTGTTACTCGTAAAAAAGAAAGGAAAAGAAAAGAAAGACTAGCATTGAGGTTAAGAACATGAAGGGTATAAATCAAAGGAAAACTAAGAGAAACATTGATAGTTTCCTTTAAAGCAAAAGAGGAAAGAAAATCGTCGGCAAGTCTAATCTTATCCTTTCATAAACAATTGAAAATGATTGAAAAAGAGAAGACATACCAGTCATGTTGTCCGAGGCTCTAGAATCAATAATTATGGAGGGATTAGAAGATGGAAATGTGGAGGTGTTGACATGATGAGCAGAAGCAAAAGTCGTTGAAGGTGTAAGGGTACTACTAATGTGTGAGAGAAAAAATGCTCATATGATTACTCCTCAATTCCTTCTTCTCTCTGTTCTTCTTCTTCTTCTTTTCTTTAAGCATATAGCAGGGATTTAGTCAAGTATTTCATCCTGATGTCAAAGCGAGAGACGATCAGGAGATATAAACAAAAAAAAAAAAGAGCCAAAACCCCTACTGACGTCAGCATCAGTACGACTGATGTTACCAGGCCATACAGGTGTTAGAGGTGGTCAACAGTAGCTTCTTGATCGAAATGCCCTAAGAAGATTTATGGCGATTTTTTTCCATATATATATTTTTTGGTCTAGAAGTATTTTTTTTTAAGAAATCGAGAAAATCCCCAAATCAATTGATTTGATCAGATAGAGGGTTTTTGTGCCAAACGATCACAAGTGGATGGATCGTTTTTTCATGGGGAATCCTTTGAGAGTGATCCCATGTAGTTTCGTTGAGTATTGAAGGTCTAGTGTTGTTTTTCATCCTCCTATAACAATGCCAAACATGTTTAATTTTTTTTTTTTTTTTAGAAAAAAAAAATTGTGAGGTGTAGCGGCTCATGTTGGGATTGATTAAGCTTGTTGATATTCTTATGTATGTCTCTGTGATGGTGGGCAATATTTTGACTGTGTTTGAAGTGATATGGGGGTTTTAATGTGCTATCGGGCTATGAAATAGACCTAATTTGATTGTGATAAACCCTATGTACATAGGGATTGGGTCAATTACATCAGTGAAGGGTGTGCGACGTTGGTTGTGATTTGTGTAGGGCTGGTTGCTGAGGAAGCTAGTCTTGTGGTTAGTATTTTTACCATCTAATCATGTCTTAAGTTGATTCTGGATCTGGGAATAAGGGTGAGTCTACCTTTGTACCAGAGAGTTCAAATAACATGTTGTCTTTGGGGATCTAGGGTGGCAATCCGGGTGCGCAAATCACCACTATGAAACTTGATGGGATCAACTATTTGGAGTGGTTCTAATCAACGGGGATGTATATTGGTGGGAGAGGAAAGATTGGATATATTAATGGCCATGTGGTAAAAATATTCCTCAATATAGAAAAATTGAAAAGAGGAAATTAGTTGAGGACAATGAAATCTTGTCCAACAAGACTTTTGAACTTGAAAAAAAAGTCAAATCTTTGGAATAAAGCAAAAAGAGTCTTGACTTCATATGCTCTGAACTTTTAAAAAGATCATCTGATCTACTTACTCAACTAAATGAGGTAAAAAAGCATGAGAAGAAATCTCTTAGAAAAAGTTTGGAATTTAGCTCTGGAAATGCCCAACCTCCTACAAGCCATGATGTATTGTGGAAGATGATCTTCTTTCAAAAACAAAACTCTTACTCATCATGAAAGAAGAAGGAAGTACCTAGCCTATTGATAGGCTATAACTCATTCTTTAGAAGTTATGAGTCAACTTCTAGATGACCTTCAATCACATGCCACTATTGTGGACTCGATGGCCATATAAGGATTAGGTGCTTCAAGAGGCAAAGAGACTTGTATGCCCAAAGTCCTCAAGAGTTTAGGAGAATAAACCAAGCATATTCTCAAAAGACTTAAAATGAAAGAAATCTAAAAAAGAACAATCAATTTTTAGAACCCAAAAATCATTTAAAAAGAAGAAGAAAATGATCTACCCTAGAAAAATCAAGATCCAAGAAATATGGGTCAAGAAGATTTGGGTTAAGAAAGATGAACTTATATCCTATTTTGGAGTTAACCTGTCAAGATGATATCTTGACAATGAATATGACCCGATAGAGGTCATAGGAAGGAGGGCTTTAGATGATCCGGATTAGATCTAAGCCCCATAAGTAGGATAAAAAAAATCTTAAGGGAATGATCTTCAAAAGGTCATAAGAAGGCAAATTATATGATCTTGGCTCAAGGAACAAAGCCAAATTAGTAATTAAGGAATATGTTCAGGTGAGTGGCATCAACATTGATAAAATGCCTTGATAGGGGAAGCATCAATAGTGTTGATCATTTATGAAGATGAATTGACCAAAGGAAAATAAAATTGCCAATTATCCCAAACATGTGTGGAGCCTAAGTAAATCTTAATTCACATAGTTGGAGCCCATTGCTTGAGCCAATGTAACTCTAAATCTTAAAAGGATATGGAAAATTGGCCTATGATGTCTACATGTGACTTCGTGATCTATTATGTTTATCATATAGATCATGATGGCTCTGCTCTGGATTGACATACTTATATATGTGTCTAAGTCACTTTAGCACACCTTGAACATGTATGTTCCATAGAAGCACGTCTATTGACTGCTTTTAGTGATCTTGTACTTATGCACATCTTTAGATCATTAGTGACACATTGATCTTGATGGGCACATCCTTATATGTCATTTATGCCCCTATGACCTACCATGCATAATCTTATGCTTCAATGCATGACATTTTCTCTAATAGGTCAAGCATCCTATCAAAAGTCAAAAGCTTTTAACAAAAGGAAAAATGCTTCCTATAAGGGGAAGCTATAGATACATCTCAAGCTTCAACCTCTAAAACTAAGATGCCCTATGATAGTAAACCCTATTCTTCTTTCAAGGGAGAAGACCCCATGAACAATGAAAGAAGAAGGAACGCTTGGAACAACAACTCTCTTGCCTCTACCTCTAGGAGACCACCGATCACATGCTATTATTGTGATCTAATTGGTCACATAAAACTAGATTGTAGGAAGAAGATAAATGACCTAAAAGCTTTAAAATATCAAGAAAATAAAAGGTTAAATGAGAAAAATCCAAGAAAGAATGCTCATTACCTTAAAATGAAAAAGAAAATAACTCAAATTAAACAAGTAAAAATAAAACAAATTTGGGTCAAGAAAGGGGAGATTAAATGTCTTGTAGTCTACACCGTTCTCAAAGCAACTAATGCCTCATAAAGGACAAGGAAGGAATTGTTACCAAGGGTATTTGTACTAGTGACAATTGCTATATCTTTGAAAGCGGTAGACCAAACACATACCTCATCATACAACAAGATGAGACAAGCCTATAGGCTATAACATCGAAGGCTTGGGCATGTGAACTTTAGGGCCTTGTCTAAACTAAGTAGAAAATACTTAGTTCTTGGTAGACAAGAAAATCTAATTTGCAATGGTTTGTCAACTTGGGAAGCAAACAAGAGCAACCCATAAAAAGTTAACTGACGTAGGAACCACAAAACCACTACAGCTAATCCACATGGATTGAGCCAGACCTACAAGGACCGAAAGCTTTGGTGGCAAAAGGTACTTTATGATCATGGTGGATGATTTCTCTAGATACACATATGTATCATTTCTAAGAGAGAAATCCGAAACATTTGATGAGTTAAAGAATCATTGCATTAGATTGCAAATGAAAATGAAACTCACCATAAAGAGAATTCGAATGGATCACGGAGGGTAGTTTGAAAATAGTAGATTTTCAAATTTCTGTAACGAATGTGGAATCAATCATGAATTCTCCGCACCTAAAACATCTCAACAAAATGGGGTCGCCAAAATGAATAATAAGACTTTACAAGACATGGCAACTGTCATGCTTTCTAGTAAAGGCCTAGCTAAAAGGTTTTGGGCCAAGGTCGTAAACACGGCTTGCTACATAAACAATAGGGTGTATTTATGGCCGGGTACTTAAAAAACATTGTATAAAATATGAAATGCCAAGAAGCCACATTTGAAGTACTTTAGAATTTTTGGAAGCACTTGTTATAATTTGAGAGATAGAGAAAATCTAGGAAAGCTCGATTCCAAAAGTGATGAAGGAATCTTCTTTGGTTATTCATCTAGAGGAAAGTTTTATAGAGTATTTAACAAAAGAGCTTCTAGTATGGAAGAGTCCATTAATGTTGTCATAGATGACCAACCAAAGACTCAATCCAACAAGGAAGAAGAAGAAGAAAATCCTCAAGGTGACCTAGGGATAATAGGAAATATCACTCCACATGATTCCGGAAATGAGTAAGAGGAAACCAATAATGAGGATGAGAGTTGTCCCAAGGAAAATAGACTAATCAAGGAACACTCTTCAAAGGATATTATGGGAGATCTGGATGAGGGTGTTAAAAAAAGGAGGCAAATAGGGAATATCATTACCCATATTTGTTTACATCCAAGATTGAGCCAAAGAAAATAAAAGAAATTGGATCATGGCCATGCAAGAAAAATTCAATCTATTAAAAGAAAATGATGTATGGTACTCAGTGGACAAACCTGATGATAATAACATAATTGGTACCAAATGGATCTTCAAGAATAAGATGGATGGGCATCGAACTGACATAAAGAACAAACTGTGATGAGTTGGAAAGGGTATGCTCAAATGAAAGGAATTGACTTTGAGGAAACCTTTGCTCCCATGGCAAGGCTATAGTCAATTAGAGTTCTAGCCATTGTTTATCATTTGAAATTCAAATTATTTCAAATGGATGTTAAGAATGCATTCTTAAAAGGTGTGCTTCAAGAAGAAGTCTATGTGGAACTACCAGAAGGGTTTATAGACCCTCATGGGTCTAATCATTTATATAGGCTAAAAAAGACTCTATGGTCTCGAACAAGCACTAAGAGCTTGGTATGAGAGACTCACAAAATTCCTTCTTGAAAATCATTTATTAAGAGGGAGTGTTGATAAAACACTCTCCATAAAGAAGGATGACTTCATACTCGTTGCATAAATCTATGTGGATGACAAAATTTTTGGATCCACACGAGAATATGGTCGCTCATACTATGAAAAGTGAATTTGAAATGAGTATGTAAGGTAAACTAAGGAATGCATTTTTGTAAATCAATCAAAATTTGTCAAAGACTTAGTGTCCAAGTTTGGAATGAACCAATTCAAACCTCTACATACCCCTATCAGTACAAGTGAAAAAGTAAACAAAGACTTTGAAGGGAAAGATGTAAACACTAAGATGTATAGGAGTATGATAGGTAGTCTATTCTACCTCACTGCCAGTAGACCTGACATATCATTCAGTGTCGATGTTTGTGCTAGACACCAAGATGCTCCTAAAGAGTCCCATTTCTAGGTTACAAAGAAAATCATTTGATATATATGCGGGACTATCAACTATGGCCTTTGGTATCCATTTGATACCAACAATGTCATAGCCATTTACTCAAATGCTGATTGGGCTGAAAATTTAGACGACATGAAAAACACAAGTGAATGATGCATTTATGTCGGTAACTGTATTGTATCTGGGTACAACAAAAAACAAGATTCTATATCATTGTCTACTGCTAAAGTCGAATAGATTGTAGCGGGAAGTGGATACACCTAGCTTATATGGATGAAGCAAAGGATGAGGGACCAACAACGGGATCATCATCAACTGCACCACCTCCTCCACTTCCTCAGCAGTTTCTTCCAACAACACAGGGAGAGCCTCCAGTCCCCACCTACGTGTGGGAGACCCTAGATGTGATGTATGACTTGTCTGGTTGCATCATCGGCAACCTTGAGAAGGTAGCCGACAAGTTGAACATAGAGCCGCGAGTGGAGCGCTTAAAGTGCACGACAACTCCACAAATTCTTCATCATCATAGTGTTTCCTTGAATCTGTGGCATGGGTGTGACGAGGATGAGAACGAGTGATTTTTGTCTCTTTTTTTGATTCTGGCTGTAATTACTCTATAATTTCTCATTTTGGGCTTTGAAATTCAAATGTCAAAATTAATGAAAAACCATTTTTGTTTCACTTTGTCTCTTTGTGTATGATTTGGCATCTTTATCTTTACTATGCTTATTAAATTTAAGCCACATTTGCCAATTTCATGACAAAAAAAGGGGAGAAAAAGTGCATGGATACAAGAGAGATTGAATTTTAGAAAGCTAGCTATTAATCTAAAACCTTGATTCATTACATGAATAACTCAAATTTTATTGGATTCCCTAATGTAATGCAAATTAAAGAACCTAAGTAGCAATCATTCATATAACATTAAATTTGCTTGCTTGAGTGTGCTTCATATGCGTGCATCTATTTAGTTTTCATTTGACTATCTTGTTGTGGCTTGAAAGAGGTATTGTTTGTCAAATACATTTCAGGTTGTTGAGAACCAAGCACCAAAGTGAAGAAGAAGAACTAAGTCCTCAAGCACATATCAAAGGGAGTTCAAGAGTTCAAGACACAAGATCATTTAATATTTGTGTATTGTAACTCATGGAGTCTACAATTGCATTGCAAATTTCTATTGTACTCCATCAATGTATTTCATTTGTATTTTGTCATGGAATTGCCAAAGGGAAGACTGTTAATGCAAATTATCAATTTCATAGTGGAAAATACATAGAACGGTAGATTAGGCATGGCATGAGCATACTACATATATTTTGTCTATAATCTATTGGAGTCCTTGTGTCCCAAGATTGAAGACATTTCCCAAGGGCTTGATGCCACTAGGATGGAAGCCCCTCAAGGTTACCAAGGTCCAAGACTTGAAGACTCAAGCCTCTACATGCTCAAGAAAGGTATATAAAGGTAAACATGAGGTTAGACATAGGTTAATGAGACCTAAAAACCCTTGTGAGGGTCAATGGACTAACCCATGCCTTAGGCATAAGTCCCATAGTGATTGAGAATCACTTTAAGGCAAAATAGCAAAAAAATAGGGGAATCGGATTGATCCAAACTTACCGGATCGATCTGTTACTTAAGGGATCAATCCAATGAAAATCGGATTCATCTAATTGAGCAATCAGATCAATCCGACAATGCTCAGGTGCTTAGTTCTGTGATTGACCAAGACATCGGATCCATCTGCTTTCAATGGATCGATCCGATATCGTAGAATTCACAAAAAAAAAAAACGATTTGAAAGCTGTGATTTTTTGACCGTTGGGAATGATGCCTAATTAAGGGTGCACGACTAAGCTCGTCCCTTATAAGTATAAGAGCCCTAAATGAGCTCTCCAACACACACCAAGAGATCTTGAGCGAGAAAAAGATTAAGCAAAGACATTCAATCCTCCCAACCACCAAAGGCTCTCATTTATGAGCTTTCATTGAAGAATCAAAGAAGCAAGAGACATTAAAGTGCTTCCCTAGCTCTCAATCCTTGAAGAACATAAAGAGGAAAGCAAGAGAAGGGTTTACTTATGAGTAAACCCTCGTTTGAAGCTCCAAGAAGTAACAAGGCAACTCTTGGAAGCTTGGTGGAAAGCTAAGGCACATTTTCTCTACAAGAAGCAACCACCATCAAAGGCAAACAAACAATACACTAACCTTTAAGAGGTAATTTGTATTGATTTTATCTTTAAGTCCTTTGCACTTCTGTTGAAGACAACGGAAGTGTAGATCCGACTTGTACTGGAGACACCGGAAGTTTTAGACCCTACCATTACCACCCAAGGTTCAAAATGTCGGTGTTAGTGAAAATATCGGTCAGGCCAAAATAAGACATATATCGGAAATGTCGGAAATATCGAAAAGAAATATTGTAAAAAACGTGGAAACTTAAAGACGCATATTCTAATTTAACTACATATGCACAAGGAAACAAATAGATTCATTAGGAATGATAGCTTATTTTAGTACACTTGTATGCATAATTGTTGACAAAAATATTATAATCTAACCATATAAGCATAAGGAAATAAGTAGATTCTTTTCATTTTCTTCCTCTCCCTCCTTTTACCTTTTTTGAGATTATCGTTTTTCATATAATTTTTTTTATCATAACAACACAATGTTGATATTAGGCAATAATACATTGTGAAAGTGGAATATTCGCTCAACACACCGAAATCGTACATCATTTGGTGACTAAAAAATAAAATTTTATAGTGTACTTAAAGTTTCGTATCGGTATAGGAATATGTCGTGTTGGTCCTAGTAGACATGGACATATGTCAGAAGATATTTGATACCATGCTACCACCGGAAACACCGGTAGTGTAGATCATTGACACTAGACACCGGTAGTGTAGACTATTGGCACTACCATTGTAGACCCTGGTAGTGTAGACCCTAGCACTTCTGTCGGAGACACTAAAATTGTAGACCACTCCTGCTGGAGACACCGGGAGTAGAAATAGCCCTCGTCAGAGACACCAAGTGTAGAGCTTGCAAATACAAGTAGATAGGTTTTGAATTTTATCCTTGATTGTAACTAGTTTCAATCTAAATAAATTTAATAGCTCGATAGTGAGTTTTGATAGTAGATGTAGGCCGAAGTGCCGAACCACTATAAATATCATGTTGTGTGTTGATTGCTTGTGTTGTGCATTATCTCTTCTCTCTATTTTGGCATAATATCTATTGCATCATCTTTCATACTTGCAATTAAGAATTAATTTAAATTAGTTGAAAGATAAAATTGAATATTGCCATTACATTGTACTTGAAGCCTTAACAATTAAATTATATCATTAAGTGCATTAATTTCCAAGTAGCATCATAATATCCTTTTTTTTGGAAATTTAAGAGGGGGTTAAATTAAAAAGAAATTTTAATATATCCTATTCACCCCCCTCTAGGATTAAACCGGATTTTCAAGTTGGATGATGTCAAGACCAAATTGATTTGATGGTATGCGTAGCAGTGATTTTTTATGGCCAATGGTTGTTTGTGGTAGCAAGCATGTTTTGATTCAGATTCGAGGAGGAGGTGTATTCCAGTTATATATGGCATAAAGTTCACTAAGGACGAGTGCAGATTTTCTCTAATGTGGTTCTGGAAATGTGAGTCGAGGTCGAGTGTGGTGCACATGTCACAGGTTCTGTGCCTTAGCAAAAATATAGGTAGAGCTAACTTCCATAAAAAATCCTTAAAGATGCTGAAAATAAAGCTAAGGTGGAGATAAGTCAAGTTTGTCTTTATTTTAGCCCATTGGATTTTAATAAGATAAAGGTGGCCATTCAATCTTGAAGTTAAGCCTCATTTTCTCAAAGGAATCGTGGACAAGGTTCAAAATGTCGGTGTTGGTGGAAATGTCAAAAAATATCGGAAAGAAATATTGTAAAAATATGGAAACTTAGAAAGAATATTCTAATATAACTTCATATGCACAAGGGAACAAATAGATTCATTAAGAATGATAACTTATTTTTGCACACTTATATTTTTATATTCTTTAAAAGTACATATACATATATAATGGTTGATAAACATATTATAATCTAACCGTATAAATATAAGGAAACAAATAAATTATCTTCCTTTTCTTCTTTCTTCTCTTCTCCTTTTTCCTCTCCCTCATTTTACTTTATTTGGAATTTACAGTTTTTCATATAATTTTTATCAACATTGTACATCATGTCGATTGAAAAATGATTTTTTATAATGTACTAAATGTTTAGTGTCAATATAAGAATATATCGTGTCGGTCCTGGTAGACATGGACATATGTCGGGAGACATATAAGACATTTTGAGACATTTGATACCATGCTAGGGTAGGTATAACAAGGTATGGGCAGTAGACAGTAGGCTGAAATGTTAAGGAATAACATATGGTTTTATGGGATTAAATTTTGGTTCTAATCTGTTGGCTTTGTGACAACCGAATATAGGTTTTGGGCTTGGGAAACAAGGCTATAGGTTGCTGTTTGGTGATTAAGGAAGCGTGGCTGCTGACAGATTAGCGTTAAACATAAAGGGTGAAAACAGGGTTTGAGATATAGGGATTTAGTGGCTGATTTATCCATGAATAACAGGGTTTTACATGCAGCAAAGGGAATCGTAAATTAGTTAATGGATCCTGCTTAAAACAACACCAGTATAGGATTTATGTTTCAGATAGACATACTTGTCCGGTCTATAAGTATCGCCAATTATAACCCAAATGTTCTTTGGTTTCGGATGGAGTAAACAGGGTTGCAACAAGGTATAAGTAGGGGGTATTGGGTTCTGGTATAAGACAGGAAAAGGTTTGAGTTTCAGGTTGCTGCAAGGATTCAACTAACAAGGTTTTAGTCTCCACCCAACGAACAAAACAGATTCTCTTGTTATGGGTGTTACAGAGATTATGTTTTATGGGTTTGGGTTTTCAACCACACATTAAACCAAAGAATAGGGATTTATGGGTGCTGTAGGGTCTGGTTCAATAGTTCTTGGCTTCTAGGATCAAAACAGTAAAGGAAGGCAAAAGGAATGGTTGCAAACTGAGTTACAGGTCGGAAGTTTCAAGACGCACTTTTAAAGATAGGTTCTTGAGTGAATTTTTTGGGCCTTTAATGGCAGAACAAAAAGTAAACCAAGAAGAAAGAAGAAGAAGAAAAACAAGAAAAGAACAGAAGAAGATTGATTAGAATAGTACTTGATATGGGTAATCACCTACCTCACAAGCCCTTGGACATTACCATCCATGGGTTCCACTCATGGAGAGCAAAAAATAAGCCAAAATTTTTATTAATTCCATCATACCAATACAAAACCGTGTAGTCCCATATATAGGCTCACAAAGTCATGAAATTAATAAGAAACCAAATTATAAACTCCGAAACTATTAACTTACTTGCTATGTAAAACTTTCCTAAAGTCAAAACTACTAAAAACTTGACTTTTTAAAAACAAAAAGTACCAAAATCAAGCTCTTCTAGAGGATTTTGACCAGCCTCTTAGAGGGCCCCACTTTGACTTGTTGATTCTCTAAAATTACTAAAATACCATTGACAATAATGACTTATTATAAAAATAATCAAAAACAAAAATTAAAATGACCCTCATGTCCTAGACTCTGATAACTCATCAAATATTAACTAAAATAGTAAACTAAATAAAGACTTCATCATGTCCCAAAAATGTTCTTTCATGTGTTTTCTTATGTGGACCTCATCAAAGCTATGTGTGGGTCCCACCTTGCCTCCATTGTCCACATCAAATGGGTGAATGTTTTGGAAGCTTTTTTGCTCGGCAGTTTATTGGATGATTTGGCTTGAGAGAAATCAAAGGGTGTTTTAAGGATGCAGGGAGCCGGTCTTGAATGTGTTTTTGAGGGCCAAGGATTTGGTTTGTTTTGGGGGTCTAAATTGTAAGCTTGTAGGGGATTACTTGATAGTGAGTATGATGATCCTTGCTTAATCTCCTATTGCACACACTCACGAACCTATATGTATGTTGCATCAATTTTGGTATCAGAGCTTAGGTTAGGGTGTTAGGAACCCTTAGGTTGCATCTTAGGTGTAGTTTTGCATGGTAGAGTAATTTCTTTCATTTTCTTGCATGACATTGCATTTCATTCCATTTTCCTAAGAATCTAATGTATTTTTCCAACATTTAGAGCCTAGGCATTCTTTTAAGAAGTTCTAGAGTCTTACTATCTCGAGTCCTTTGGTGTATGCCTACAAGATCAGTGATGCAGACATTAGATCAAAGTGGGGCCCACACATGGTCTTGGTGGGGTCCACATGAGAGATGACATGAAGACACATGGAGAACAAATTGTGGAAGTCTTTTATCAAGTTTTAGAGTCTTCATTTGAGTTTTTTTTTATTGTTTTACTTCATAGTTGATGAGTTAATAGAGTTAGGACATAAGGGGTATTATCTTTATTGAGTAGGGTTATATTTTTGAAGAGGTTTTTAAGAGGGAATAAGGCTGATTGTTAAGCCAACAGTATAGTCCATGATTTGGGCAATTTTTCTTTCTAACTTTTAGAAGTCTTAGGAAACATTGGAATTTCTATTTTCTCTTTTATTTGAGTCTTTAAATAGATGGGGGAGGTGATGTAATTGACATAGATGAATACAAACAAGATTTTCTGAGTTTTTTTTCTCCATGATTTGGGAGTTCTCCACCCATGATTTGGGTGATCTTCTTCAAGCTTTATGCGTAGCTTGAGGCCTTGGTAGGGCTTTCCAAGGTTGGGAGATAGGGATTTTCTCACAGGTATGTTATCTTCTTCTTCTTTTTTGTTCCTTTACTGTTTGAACCACCAGAATTTTTTTTGAGTAAACTCTTGATACAGATGTGGGTTTCTGGCAACCCAATACTTCTTGTTCGATCTGTTCCAGATTACTAACCTTAACAATCATCCTATAACAGCTTGCTGCAGAACCTTTGGCTAATGATTCTTATACCTACAAAACTCTTTTAACTCCTTTTAAAGCTTGTTGAACCTCTGTTAAATCCATACTCTGCTGCCAGGGCAGGGACCTCCATTAAAACCCTGTTGTCCATTAAAACCCTTATGTTCTTACTTCTAGGCTGACCCTAAACCATCACCTTCTGGACCTATTCTGTCCCATTCAAATTCCTTTTAACAAACCCAACCTTTCCCTCTATCTGGACAAGTCCCTGTAGAGAGCTCTACATAAATTTCTCCACTTTATTACATCGGGTGGTCTGTTTCAGTATACTATGTTGTTGTTAAAGTGTCCTGCCACAAATCTGGAGTTGACTTGAACCTTGGGGTACTGCCAGGGTCTTCTATAACTTGCTGTTATTACCTATAAAATTGAATACCTACCAAGTGTTTGAATAAAAACCTAAGTGGGGTTCTATTCTCAGGCATGAATATATACCTCTTTGAAGCTTACTATTATTCTACATATTGACCTGAATACCTGTTGAATGTTCTGAGTTTAGGAGTCCTTCTAAGCTGCTGTTTTTGCTTACGGAACAAAATGCCTACCACTTGTTTGATCAAAGTTTAAATGGGATCTACTCTAGCATCTTTGTGGCTCATAACCAGCAGGTAAACACCTTTCCACTGGGTTGTACTACATCGATTAGGCCTTGATTATCATCTCAAAATATCCTTAGAAGAAGGAACTACCTCCCAACTCACTCAGGACCCAACTTTTAAGGACTTAACAGATAAGGTGGATAAATTGATTCCAGCCATGGAAGCTAGCAATAAGGAACATCTACGACCGGATAAAGGAAGTCCGTAGAGAGTTGGCTCCCCGTACCATGAGGGATTCTCAACATCATATCAAATGTCTCGAAATGTCTTATATGTCTCCCGACATATGTTCATGTCTACTAGGATCGACACTACATATTCTTATACCGACACGAAACATTAGTACATTATAAAAATTTATTTTTTGGTCGACATGATGTATGATGTCGACTTGTTGAACGAATATTCCCTTTTCATAGTGTATTATTGTCTAATGTCGATATTGTGTTATGATAAAAAAATATATATGAAAAACAATAAATTTCAAAGAAAGTAAAATGAGGGAGAGGAAGAAGAAGAGAATAAAGAAGAAAAGGAAGAGAATCTACTTGTTTCCTTATGTTTATACAGTTATATTATAATATGTTTGCCAACCATTATGTATGCATGTGTACTTTTAAAGAATATTAAAATACAAGTAAGCTATCATTCCTAATGAATCTATTTGTTCCCTTGTGCGTATGTAGTTAGAATAGAATATGCTTCCTACGTTTCCACAATTTTTTACTATATTTCTTTCCAATATTTCTGACATTTCCGATATGTCTTATTTTGGCCTGACCGACATTTCCACTGACACCAACATTTTGAACCTTGATTCTCAGGAGAGGAGAGGAGTTCACATAGATCATGTTCAGGACCACCATTCGTGCCATGGGTCTATGAGGAGTCATGGTAGAAGAACTCCAAGTCCTGAGCATGGGTCTGAGCCCAGAAGGACCCCACCTACGGGTAGGTCTTCAACCCATCTTGATGGACCAGAGGTGATGGTCCCAACTAGGGATGGTACCCCAGAGTTTGAGTATGAGGACGATGATCACAGGGGTTATAGAAGGCAGTGAGGGTTGAGAGATTGTAGAGACCCTAGAGACCTCGAAGAGACAACCCTGAAGTCAATGAGGGTTGAAGTGTCTACCTTTGATAGGCATTTAAACCCTAAGTACTTCTTGGATTGGATTTGAGGGATGGACCAGTACTCTAACTGGTACAATATCTCTCATCACAAGCCAGTTAAATTTGCTAAGATGAAGCTAATTGGGATAGGTCAACTTTATTAGGAGTCAGTTGAGCAACAAATTTATTGGAGACGTGAAAGACCTATTACTAGTTGGGTAGACATGCAAGATAAACTCAAAGAGAAGTACGTTCCAAGTCATTATCACACTAGACTTCTCGAGCAGTTCAATGTACTCTGCCAAGGTTCATCACTACATTACGAGGTTTAATGATAGTGGGTTGAGATGTGGAGTTCGTGAGAATTCTGAGATGATCATCACTCATTTTAAGATGAGACTACGATCTGAGGTTCAAAATGAACTTATCCCCTACTACATTATCACTTTAGAGCAGATCTATAGGATAACGCAAGATGTGGAGAGGTATATGAGGCCTGCAGGTCCACGACCCCAAGATCCTAGGCGCATGGATGTGAGACCTGCATTGGGTGGGCAGCCATCCTAGAGTAGGTCATGACCCTTCTAGAACTAGCCCAGTTCTTAATAGAGGAAGATGCCAATGGTCGCCCTTTGGGTAATCCTGACAGATGTTATAGATGTGGATGAATAGGCCACAGTTTAAGCAGTGTCCTACATGCAGAGAGCATGCTTTGATTATAGAGGACATTGTAGAGGAGGTCTAGAGGGATCAGTATATAGGTGATGATGAGACTGACATTGATGGGATTGTTGATCCTATTCAAGCCCCGAGTGATGATGATGGAGAGAGGGATGATAGTTGTCTAGTTGTTATGAGGCCTTATTCAAGCTACCCCTCCCTAGACTCCCATCTGTTTAATGAGATGTGCTCTCACTCAGTATGCTCCAGAAGAGGATTGACGAATGATGACCATCTTTTGTACACTTTGCCAAGTGTGGAGAGAAAAGCTGCAGAATCATCATTGATAGTGGAAGCTACACAAATATAGTTTCTACTGAGAATGTAAAGCGGATTGGACTCACCACCATTCCCCACCCTCAGCATTACAGAGTGTCGTGGGTTGATTCTTCTTCCATTCCAGTCACCCATAGATGTCATGTTCCCATAGAGTTTGGCATGTATAATGACAAGATATGGTGTGAATCGTGTGATGTTGTGTTTATGGATGTAGGGCATCTGATCTTAGGCCGACCTTGGCTCTTTGACATGAATGCCATGTTGTATGACAGGACCAATACGTGCGTGTTTGAGTTTAAAGGCAAGAAAATTAAGCACACTCTACTTTCATCAAAAGTACAGTCTAGAGGCAAGATTCAGGTGGATAAAGGGAAGGATGTAAAGGGTCCACAGACAAAGACCTTGAACATTCTTGGCCCTAAGGAATTCGAGTAGGAGGTTTAAGGGGATGCGCCAGTGTATGCATTAGTCGCTAGATCATTGACCCCTGATCCTATTTTTGACCTCCCAGATGAGGTAGAACCACTCATTAGAGAATTCAGAGAGATGTTCCCTGATGATTTACTAGATGAGCTACCATCGATGTGTGATATTTAGCATGCCATTGATCTGGTCCCTGGAGCAATTCTTCCAAATTTACCTCACTACAGGATGAACCCTACAGAGCATGTCGAGTTAAAACTGTAGGTGGATGAGTTGTTGAAGAAAGGGTTCATCAGGGAGAGCATGAGTCTGTGTGCCTTACCTGCACTCCTCACTCCAAAGAAGGATGGTTTTTGGAGAATGTGTGTAGACAACAGTCATCAACAAGATTACGGTACGATATAGGTTTCTCATCCCTAAACTTAATGACATGTTAGACATGATGGCTAGAGCTACTATCTTTTCCAAGGTAGATCTAAAAACTGGCTACCACCAAATTCACGTCAGGCCAGGGAATGAGTGAAAAACCACCTTCAAGACGAATGACGGACTATATGAGTGGCTTGTCATGTTATCCAATGCTCTCAGCACTTTTATAAGGGTTATGACATAGGTGTTGAGACCCTACATTGGGATATTTCTGATTGTATACTTTGATGATATTCTTATATACAGTCTTAATAGGGAGCTCCACCTAAATCACTTGCAAAATGTGTGTGAGATACTCCGTAGAGAGAAACTCTTTGCAAATCTTAAGTGTACATTCATGACGCCACAGGTTATCTTCTTAAGATTTGTTGTATCTGTAGAGGTGATGACCGCTGATCCTGAAAAGATTAAGTCAATTGGAGAGTGGCCTAAGCCTACCACTATTCATGAGGTTTAGAGTTTCCATGGATTTGCCACCTTCTATAGGCAGTTTATCTGGGGTTTTAGCTCGGCGATGGCACCTATTACGGACTACATCCATAAAGGTGAATTCAAGTGGACTAAGACAGTAGCTAAAGCCTTAAAAATGATAAAGTCGTGGATAACTGAAGCTCTTGTCATTCTTCAACTTTTCCAAAGTCTTTGAAGTTGCATGTGATGCATGTGATGCATCTAGTGTTGGAATTGGTAGAGTCCTAAGTCAAGAAAGATACCCAATGACCTATTTTAGCAAGAAATTAAATGAGGCCAAATAAAAATACTCTACCTATGACAAAGAGTTTTGTGTGGTAATCTAGTCCCTACGTTACTGACAACATTACCTACTGCCATAAGAATTCATCTTATACTCTGATCATGAGGCTCTATGATATTAGGCTCTCAGAAGAAGCTTAACTCATGGCATGCCAACTAGGTGGAGTTTTTTCAAGAGTATACATTCGTATTAAAACACAAAGCCGAATTGAAAAATAAGATAGCAGATGCATTAAGTCCAAAGGTCTACAAATTGTAGACGATGAGGGTTCAAGTGACCAGATTTGATAGACTCAAAGAGGATTATGAGTCTTGTCCTAATTTTGGCTCTATCTTCCACTCCTTATAGGGTGATCAACTAACAATGAGTAGAGAGTATGTGCTTCATGACGGGTATCTCTTTAGGAGTACATGTTTATGCTTTCCTCGCACTTCAATGAGAGACTTTCTGATCTGGGAGATGCATGCAGGTGGTGTAGTTGGCCATTTTGGTCGAGATAAGATCATTGCTCTAGTTGATGACCGTTTCTATTGGCCTAGTTTGAAATGTGATGTGACTAAAGTTATAAAGCAATGCCGTACTTGTCAACTAGCAAAACAGAAGAAATAGAGTCTAAGATTGTATTAATCTTTGCTAGTACCTCACACTCTATGGCAGGATGTGAGTATGGATTTCGTGTTAGGCCTCCCTCGCACCTTAAAGCAATATGATTTCATTATGGTTGTAATGAATTGTTTTTCGAAAATAGCTCACTTCATATCATGTGCCAAGACTTCGGATGCCTCGAAGGTTGCTCGTTTATTCTTTGATGAGGTAATCTGCTTACATGGGGTACCCAAGTCTACAGTGTCTGACTGTGATGTCAGATTTGTTAGCTATTTCTAGAAGAATTATGGAAGATGATGGGTACAAAGCTACAATTCTCATCTTTTACCATCCTCAGACTGATGGGCAAACTGAGGTGGTAAACAGAAGCCTAGGGGCTTTATTGAGATGTCTGGTTAGTGAGAACCTTAGGTCATGGAATAATATCTTGTTCACTACAGAATTCACGTATAATAGTTCGGTCAATAGGACAACTGATATGAGTCCATTTGAGATAGTTATAGGTTATAAACCCAGAGCTCCTATAGACCTCATTCCTATGTTTGCATCCCATCAACTGTATGAGTCTACATTGACATTTGCATCCCACATTCATTTACTATACTAGGAGATTAGGCAGAAAATTGCCATGAGTAATAAGCGTTAAAACAATCGATTTACTTACATCGAGTGCATCGTGAGTTCTAGATAAGGGTGGGCATGGGTCGGGCCGGCCCTAGCTCGGCCCTCAAATTGGTCCGAAAAAGCCCGGCCCGAGCTAAGCCTGTCAAGGGTCCGAGCCCGGCTCGAGGCCCGAACTTTTATTGAGGGCCGGGCTTGGGCTTACCTCAGCCCGGCCCGAGGCCCGAACTTTTACATACATAATATATATGTAT
>JAOXJP010000001.1:15548203-15572859 GCA_025762735.1 Platanus orientalis
AGATACATTGTCTTTAATATACTGAATTTACTAGTGAGGGTCCCCAAAGCCTCACATTACCATGCGGGGTGTGACACTAGACTACCCTATATCAGTTTGTCATCAAAGCTTATGATATCCTGCATCAACTTGCCATCGACTCTGGCATTACCCATACTTTCCTGAACTTTGACAGAAAGAAAAACAAAATAGGGGATGAGATTGAGCAATGCAAGAAAAGGTGTCTGATTGTCTTCTCCTCCCTACAGAAAATGCAGCACCTGTTTGCCATTTGGAACCCCCTCATCATAAGGTTATCAGCTGTAAGGGGCTAAGGGCCCTTTCCCAAATCCCAATAGATAAACTGAAGAAGAAAAACAGCCTTTTTCAAAGCAGATCTTTAGCTTTTGCTTATTCAAAAAGTACTTATTGCCAGCATAAGTGCTTACTTTAAGCAATGCCAAACACAGCCATTTTATATAAGTCTTATTCGGGGGTTGGGACTCATTCAGCATTTATCGGTTCTTCTATGCTGTGGGGCTGTTTATGGTTGGGGTGTTTACTTCTTGTTGTAAGAGTATTTTGTAATTTCTTCTTGCTCTTTCAATAAATTTATTAGTTAATTATCCAAAAAAAAGTCTTATGACTTTTCTCTTTCATATATATTTTTTTTGATAAAGCAAAATGGAATTAAATTGAGGAAGAGAGGGATAAGAAATCCCCCCAAAAGAACAGAGAAGGCGGCCCCAACAAGAAAGACTAAGGTGGGTGAGTGGGGTCTCACCCAAGACAATGCTAACATACTTACATCTAATATCTACAATAGTCCAACCCTCAAAAACCTCACAGTTAGTAGCCCAAAGAAAACAAAACTCTTTCGCTTTTCTGAGAACAATGTAAGGAAGGCTCTGCATGATCCTCAAAGATCCGCTGATTTTTTTCACGCCAGATAGACCACCAAACAGCTGGCAAGAGCAATCGCCACAAGACCACACCCTTCTTCTTTCTAGAAGGGGGGTACCAATGCTGAAAAAAAGTTAACACTTATTCGGACCAACCCAAGCAAAGTTAGCTTCCAAAAGAATAGTGCTCCAAATCTCAATGGCAAAGGGACAAGAGACAAAGATATGATCAGCTGACTCAACTCCATATTTACATAAGGGACACATATTGGGAAGAATAAGGCCCTTCCCTTGCAAGTAGTCCAGAGTTGGAATGTGAGTCTTTAATGCCGTCCAAATAAAGAAGAGGACTTTGGAAGGAGCATTAGTAAGGTTGCTCCATTGTGACCTGGGCGTCATGGGTTCGAGTCACGGAAATAGCCTCTCTGCTTGCAAGGGTAAGGCTGCGTACATCTGACCCTCCCTAGACCCCGCAATGGTGGGAGCCTCGTGCACTGGGACTGCCCTTTTTTTACTTTGGAATGAGCATTAATTTTCCACAATCCTTTCCAGTCAAATATCTCCTCCTCCCTATTTACCAGCATACCATAGGAAGATCTAACCGAAAAGGAGCCTCCCCTACCCGGGATTCAAGTTTTTCTGTCCTCCCTTTGCAATTCCGGCTTCCATCTCTCCACAACACTCATAAGATTGGCCATTTGATCCATCTCCCAATCGTTGAGAGCCCTCCTAAGCTAAACATTCCAACTATTTGGCGATACATCAGAGGTCCAATAATCGTGTACCAAGGCCAATTTGTTTACCACAATATTGAATATGAGAGGAACCTCTTCCGCCAAAGGAGTCGGCCTACACCATCTATCAAGCCAGAAACGAGTGTCTTTTCCATTACCAATGTTCATAGCCACAATATTCTTGAACCAATCCGTCTGCATAGAGATGCCTTTTCATTGACTCACCCCGTGGGCGGATGTTACCTTCTTCGTTTCCCATTTATTCAAAATGCCATACTTTCCCGCAATTACTTGTCTCCATAGACTGTTCTCCTCCGTCCCAAATCTCCAAAGCCATTTAGAAAGGAGAGCCTAATTATTGTCCTTAATTCTTCTAACCCCCAACCCACCAAGATTGATTGGGAGGCACACATTGCTCCAAGATACAAGGTGTAAACCCTTCGGATCTTTCCACTTTTGCCATAAGAAATTCCCCTACATTTTTTCAATCTGATCTACAATAGAAGATGGTATTGTAAAGAGAGAAAGAAAATAGGTGGGGAGGCTTGAAAACACTGATTTGAGCAAAGTGAGTTTCCCTCCCTTAGATAAGTATAAGCCCTTCTAGCTGGCAATCTTTTTTGAATACGAGAGAGAACTGGGAGCCAAATATCCTTTATCTTGAAAGAGGCCCCTAGAGGCAGGCCCAAATAAGAAGGGAGAGAATCTACGTGGCACCCTAAAATGGCTGCCAAAGAGTCCAAATTAGGAACACATCCCACACCAAACAATTTTCTTTTTGCCAAGTTAATTTTCAGCCCCAACACCAATTCAAAACATCTTATCACGCATCTCAGGTAACGCATCTGACTGGTAGAGCCCCTACACAGAACCAAAGTGTCATCTGCGAACTGTAAATGAGAGACAATCACACCATCTCTGCCAACAGGGATTCCTTCAAGCATACCACCTTGAAAGGCTTTAGAAAGCATCATACCAAAAGCCTCTGCCACAATCAAGAAAAGGAATGGGGAGAGTAGGTCTCCCTGCCGCAAACCCTTGGAGCTTTGAAAATAATTCATAGAAGCGCCATTAAAAAGAATGGAAAACGAAACTGAAGTATAGCATATTTTCATCCAGGTTCTCCATTTTAGACCAAATTCCATCCTTTGCAACATATAGTCCAAAAAGTCCCAGTTCACCCTATCATAGGCTTTTTCAAGATCAAGCTTGCACAAAATAGCATTGCTTCCCTCTTTTAAGATAGAGTCAATCCCTTCATTGGCAATCAAAACCCCATCAAGAATTTGCTTGCCGCCAATAAAAGCACCTTGGAACCCAGATATCACCGAGTGAAGAACTGATTTTAACCGATCCGCCAAAAGCTTGGAAATAACTTTATAAACACTTCCCACCAGACTTAGTGGTCCATAATCGCTTATTCTACAAGCACCTGCCTTTTTCGGGATAAGGGAGATATAAGTGGCATTACACCCGTAGTCCAAAAACTCATTTTGGACAAAATCTTCTATGGTATTCAAGAGGTCCTCTTTCACAACCTCCCAACAAGCTTTAAAAAATGCCATAGTAAAACCATCAGGGCTTGGAGCTTTATCCCCCTCGAAACTCCATATAACATTCTTGACCTCATCCAACAAAACGGGTCTTTCCAGCCACACCCTGTTACCCTTATCTAACATAGAAAAATCCAGCCCATCCAGCTTAGGACGGCGAACACCGGAATCTGCATAGAGATCCTGAAAGAAGTGAACTATATGATTCTGAATAATAGCACCATCCTCCACCATCACATCCCCAATGCATAAATTAGAGATAAAATTTGTATTTCTTCTACATGTAGCCATCCTGTGAAAGAATTTAGTGTTGTTGTCGCCCTCCTTTAACCAATGAGCCTTAGATTTTTGCTTCCATTTTATTTCCTCCATGATGGACACTCTAAGATCATCGCAAGCCGCCTCCCTACAAGACCTTTTCCCAGCTGATAAACCACTCGTCATTTCCTTTTTGTCCTATAGGTCAATCTCACCCAAGAGGGTTTTTTTCCTATCTTCAATAACCCCAAACGTCTCCTTGTTCCATCTTCTTAATTTATCTCTAAGAAACTTCAATTTCTTCCTCAACTTTTGACCCGGATGGCCCTCCACATGGAAATTCAACCACCACTCCCTAACCATGTCCACAAAACTCGGATGTTTCAACCACATATTCTCAAATTTAAAAGGTTTTGGGCCCGAAACCAAAAGTTTCTTCCTTAACACAATTGGAATATGGTCAAAAGTCGAACGGGATAGACACTCGCCCACCAAGTCCAGGAATAACTCATCCCATTCAACGGAGACCAAAAATTGATCCAGCTTGCTAAAAGAACGATTCACCTAGAGATTGGACCAAGTAAAAAAAGAGCCTGCAGATACCACCTCTCAAAGAGCAAACTCATTGATGAAATCCAAAAACAAGGCCATGTTCCCAGACTTCCTGTTGTAAACACTGCTTATTTCACCCGGATTTCGGACCTCATTGAAGTCACCCCCAACGCACCAAGGTCCAACCCAGCTCTCCTTTATATGGCTTAATTCCCCTACAAAATCCCGGAAGAAAGAATTATCACTGGGACCGTACACTATTGTAATAAGCCAATTAGGCCCCCCCTGATTTCAAAGAACTTTTAATAGATACCGTGTAGGTTTTGACTAAGACGTCTGTAACTAACACCATAGATGAATCCCAAACTATCCAAATACCACCAGAGGCCCTGATAGAAGGAAGGCATACCCCATCCAGGAACGAAAACGAACAAACTTCCCTGATCAGAGCCCTGTCAATAGATTGCAGTTTAGATTCTTGGAGCAAAATCACCCCTGCCTTACTACGGTCTACCAAATCCTTCACGATAGCCCTTTCTTCTTTGCACCCCAAGCCCCATACATTCTAGGAGAGAACAGATAACTACATAAGGATAGATAAAACCTAATGCCACAAGGAAGAAACTCCTACTATAAACCAAAGTTCCGAAGGGATCGGGTCCCCCTCCTGCTCAAACTCCCGTTGTTCCTATCATAATTAATCCCACAACTGAGATTTTTTTACCCCCCTGTGTAGCCTTCTTCCAGGACGAGAAAGGCCCCTAATTGAACCATCTCTCTCCAACGTAGAGAAGAATTCCCATGCTTCACGTTCAACTCCAAAAGACATGCCCATAAATTTACTAACCTCCATTTTTTCTAGCACCCAGAGGGACACTTCAGCTACCGGGTTCTCCTGTTTTGCGAAGATCACCATAACCTAATTAAATTGAGGGCCTCTTTGTTTCTTCACATTCTCGCCAATGGAAGACTCAAAGACACCTCTGTCCAAACACCTACTTTCAGGCCCATGCGCATAATAGTGGTCCTCTTCCATCACATCCACCTCTAGAATGGTCAGCACTCCCTGTTCCTTACATTCAAAAAGCTGAAGCTCTTTACCTTTCATAATATCTACCCTAGCCTGAGATCCGGCAACGTCACCTTGAACTATACCCTCCTAGAGGTCACACTCCCTGCCTTGAAGATCGATCCTGTGAATCAGGTCCATTCCACTATATGTGGCATCCCCCCTGCGATGATTTCCCTCCCTAACCATCAGAGGTTTTGAGGAAGAAGACTCACCTCGCTCGAGCACCCGACCAGAGAAACCACCCGCCAAATCTTTCTCTCGTTCCAAGCCTTGGAGCGATGGAGCCCTAAAGCCTAGAGCCTTTATATGTAATCCGTCTCTACAGACTCCCGGGTCAATAGTCAACCTCACATCACTTAGCCTCAGGTTCGTGGGTGGCCCAAAGTGATCCCTAACCCAGTTTGAGGTTTGCAGACCTTGGGCTTGAATAAGGCCCACTCTTGACCCCAATAGATCACTTGAAACTTGATTTTGCCAATTTTTAATCTGGGCCCACCAGTCAAAAGGTAATTGCAGGAGGTTACTAATTTCCTCACCAGAAGGATCTGGATCCAGCAAGGACTGTGGGGGGAGAAAGTCGCCCTCGGGGGTTAAGTGGTCCACACCCAATTGAATGTCCCCAGTTGCCATACGAGTCTCGTTTGCATACCCCCTAGCAGCCACATCATTCGTCGATCAATCTTTTTCAAAATTTAAATTTAAACCCTTGTTTTTAAAACCAACGGTTTGATGGAAACCACTTACCACATTTACCTATGGTTTCGGTACAATAGCCTTACCAGACGTCTGTGATATCCCCGGAGGAGCGTGAACATCGCCTTCATCTTCCACCTCCACCAAAACTCTGTGCACAGATAAGCCATCTTTGATTGATAATACCCTCGGAATAGAACCCAAGTCGTAACTTTGTATTTTCCTGCGAACCCAGTGTAGGTCTGAGAGCTCCAACGCCGCCGGATCTATCCCGCTACAGCCTCCAAATGCTTTGCCAAAACCTACAAATATATTGTGAGACCAGAGGTGAAAAGGGAGACCACGCAGACCACGCAGATGGATCCATGGCTCCTTCAACAAGTTGGGTGAGGCCGAACCCAACGCTGGTATCCATCTATGGAAAACTAAGGTTCAAAATTTTGATTTTGATAGATTTTTCCCCATAAAGATTTATGGAAATTTCGCTAGAATGTTTCAAAATATTGGAAAATTTATGAAAATTTCGATGTGAACTACTATGAAAATTTCAATCTATGTTGAGCATGATTACACACTCACGACTCAAATAACTATATAAAGCATTTAATTTATGTACAAATAAACTATATAAATCAACAGATGGTTACTAGTCATTTTTATAGATAAATGACTACCAAACATGTCAAATTGTATGATTTCTTCACCTAATTCTTCATCTTAAATTAGTCATTTTGTAAACAAACTTTGTATTACAAAGTTATACAATAGTTTTCGTAGCACATATCTAATTTATGGATACATATACTAATCAATCATATAAAAATATGTTTTTTTTAAAAGAAGTCATTTTAATTATTTTATAAACAAAAATTAAAAATATTGTTACTAGAAAGGTTTTAAGTGGAGTTATCTAGCATCAACAAATCAAAAAGCATAGCAAACAATGGATTTAAGTTGGGTATAGCTCATGCATAATAAATCCTGTCGAAAGTATTGACATTAGTGAAACTTTACCAAAATTTCGTCAATATATATCGACATAGTTTTGATGATATTTCAAAGCAATTTTGGAATTTTTGTATTCCCCTTGTATTTCATTTCGGTACCCCTTGAAGTGGGGAAATTTCGACAAAATTTCAAAAAATTTCGCTGAAATTTTGAACCATGGTCACGGGTAATGATTCCGTTGAGATCTCTCAGTTAAAAATGCGGTTGACATAGGAGTTTGAAATTAAAGACTGGGGGCCTCTATGCTATTTTCTGGGTATTGATGTAGCTCGGTCCAAGAAGGGTATTTTTGTTTCCCAACGGAAGTATACTCTGGATCTTCTCTCTAAAACTAGTCAAACAGCTTGCAAGCCCACTGATACTCCTATTGAGCCTAATCATCGTTTTACTACTGATGTGGGTGATAGACTCATTGATGCTGGCAGGTATCAGTGTCTTGTGGTCGTCTTAGTTATCTCACTATTACCAGACCAAACATTACTTATGTTGTTAGTGTTGTGAGTCACTTTATGCACGCCCCTACTACTGTGCATCTTGATGCCATGTACTGTATTCTCCGATATCTTAAGAATAGTCTTGGTACTGGTCTGTTAAACTCTAGAAAGTTCGCCTTGTGTATTGAAGGGTATACGGATACCGATTGGGTTTGGTTCTATCACTAATCGTCACTCTATTTCTGGTTATTGCACTTTTGTGGGTGGTAACCTCGTTACTTGGAGAAGCAAGAAGCAGTTTGTCGTTGCCCGCTCTAGTGTTGAGGCTGAATTTTGTTCTATGGCTCATGGTGTTTGTGAGATTTTGTGGTTACGTCTTCTTCTCTCTGAGCTTGGGTTTCCTGCCACCTCTCTTATCAATCTTTGTTGTGATAACAAGGTTGCCATCAGCATCGCCCACAACCCAATGCAATATGATCGCACCAAGCACATTGAAGTTGATCGCCATTTTATTCGGGAAAAACTCCTTGCTGACATCATCTGTACTCTATTTGTAAAAACTGGTGATCAACTTGCAGATGTATTTACAAAGGGTCTAAACCGTGACTTGTTCACTTCGTTACTTCGCAAGCTGGGTCTCTTTGATATCTACCACCCAGTTTGGGGAGTGTAGGCGTATATGTATGGGTATAATGGGTATAGTGGGTATAAGGGTATTTTTGTACCGTAGTATATAAATAAAAGATTGTGTGGGAGTAGTGTACGACAACACAATACTTCCCCATACATTTTCTCTTCTCTTCTCCTTCTTCTTCTTCTTCTTCTTCTTCTCTTTTACCCTCTTAATCTAACAAATCTTCAACCTACACAAGCTAACAATGAGATGTGTGGTTCTTTAAAGATTTTCATTGAAAATAAACAGATTACTCCATTTAGGAAAAAAGTAACTTCTTTTAAGAGCACCTATATGGGTAGATTCATGAATAAGATTCAATAACATTATTGGGATCCACTAGTACAGATTGTCAGTCTGCCAGGGGATGCCATACTTCACTACTAGAAATAAATTTCTAGAAACAGGGGTTTCATAGGAAAGATAGTCAAAAGGTAGATTATTCCTTGTCCCAAAGATGAAATTCAACAATAGCATTAGCAATAGCTTATGCAATCAAGAGGTGTCATTAAGATAAACTTGTACCTAAAGAGATGGTATTTACTTCTAATGGGATAATCCTTAATAAAAGGCATACTGCCAGGTATTTATGTAATGGACAAGTAATGCTATGCCCTGTTAGATAAAAGGGTATTTTCCTTCCTCTGTACCATTTACTTAAATATCATATTACTAGATGACCCTCCCAGCACCCCGTAGTTATGGGACCAGCACCGGTAATGACCTTTTATCTTATTCCTAGATGAAATTTAGCTTTTGTAGCCCACCCCCCCACAAAAAAAAAAAAAAAAAAGTATCCACATCTTCTCAAAAAGTTATGCCCTTCAAAATCATTAGCATGTAGGTGTCATTGTATACATAAATGTAGGACAAATAAGTGGGTAGGGTGTTGATAGTAAATTAACCAAATCTCCCAAAACCTTGAGGTGTTAAGAGACGTAGGGATTAATATACTTCAACACCCCCCCCCCTCAGGAGGAACATTGTTTCTCCTGGGAACACACTTGGGGAGATAAGCACAGGTTCACACAATGCATACACACGCACACAACACTACATTTGGGAAAATACCTCCACCGAGATTCAAACTCACAACCAAACCTGCTCTGATACCATGTTGATAGTAAATTAACCAAATCTCTCAAAACCTTAAGGTGTTAGGAGATATAGGGGGGATATAGGGATTAATATACTTCAACATAGGGGTCATGGGGCTAAGATATTAGGGTCCGGAGAAGCGGAAGCAAAGAAATATTTGAGGTTTTGAATTCTAGAATGAACCAAAAATAAATTTCCAAAGGGCTACAATATTATGGTTATAGAGTTACGCAATTGATCTAGAAAAAAGACAGGTGTACAAGGGAACACTCATGATCAAGAATCATGATTGTTGGGTGGTTGAAAGGCTTCAATAAAAAAAGCTGGTACTTGTCTTCACTTACAATAAAGAAATCATGAAACAAGACTCGAGTTAAACAACTGCAAAAACTCATGAACTGATCAAAAATGAAAAAATAAAAAAATTCAGTGACTGAATTTCCTTATGACAACTTCATTCAAATTAAATAATTCATCTACAATCTTTGATCAACCATTACATATTTATAGATAAAGACATCAATTTCCTATTTCGAGACAACTCATGACTACTAAGATACTACCTAATCCACTCCTAGTTAAAATAAAACTCTCCTGAAATTAGAACTCATTAAAAAAAAAATTGCAATGTCTGTAACTTGGGCACAACTCTCTCAAATCATGTATGTATCACAAGATTTTGTGCACGTTAAATACCATTCCAATACTCCAAAATCAAGCTATATGGAGAAGTTGTATAAACTAAAAATAAGGCCAAAAATTAAGTGATGGACTTCTAACAACTCACCTAAATTTAAATGTACTAAACAAGACCCAAAATCAATCAAGACTAAACTCTACATGATCAAGATTACTTTCTAAATATGAGAGGATGATATGAGATCCATTTGGAACCCATATAACAACATAGCCATCTCATATAGGAATTCCAGCCCTAGCTGTATTGTCAACATAACAAATAAAAAGATTCAAACTAAATTTAACCATAGGATCAGGGAAAATTGGGAAAGGCCTTTGCCCCCCCCCCCCCCCCAAAGCTTCACGTGTCATATTTTTTACCGTTGGGGCCTCACAGTTGGATGGGCACCCTTGCTTGAGTAAATCAGTCCCACTATGGTGTATTTCTTTGATTTTGTAGAGGTTTACAATAATACTTCTGACATATAAGCCTTAAGGTTTATTAGTAACTGCAATAATGTATTCATTGAGAAGGAACAAGTGATGGTGATGGTAAAACAGAGTAATGGATGCATTATATACTTGTAGTTAAAGAAGATTTTAAACAATAATCAGTGCAACCATCATTTGAAATGTGGACACTGGACAATGTTGGCCAACACAAGTTACATAAATGTTATCGACAAGAGACCTACATATAATAAATTGCATATTTTTCTGTTGTTGTTCTGGGGATCTCTCATCCCTCTCCTTGTCTTTCTCTTCTAGCAATAAATTTATTTTTCTCATTAAAAAAAAAAAAAGCATATTTTTGGTCCATATCTGTAGTAAAAACTGTAGTTATATTACAGGATATGCATGGCCTATCTAGTGAAGGAGTTTTCCTAAGCCTGGAAATCTTACATACGTCAAAGAAAAAGGTAATTCAAAGTATGCAATGTGCACAATTTCACTCTCTACCTATGATGCTATTTTCAGCACAATAGCCCAGTGCAGAAAGACCAATTTTCTGGCCCTTTGTTATTAAAAAAAAATCAATGGTAATCAGATGGAAGATGCTATACATGGTAGGATATAGGATTCAAGTGGAGGATAGCACTGTACTTGTGGCTAGTCCAGATGGTCCTCTATTAGATGAATGGTTTAAATTGGCCACTTCTCACTCAACTCAACATGTCTAATGACATGCAAAAAGAGATCCATTATATCCCTCTTTTTATTAAAGAAATTTCAATAGCTCTTTACCGAAGGAAAAAAAGTTACATGTAATAATATAAAGGGTTGAAGTGGCTGATAGCATTGTGTTTGTGGCTAATCCATAGGGTCTTCTATAAGATGAACGGTTTAGATTCCCCAATTATCATTCCACTGGCTAGAAATGAGGGGACTGTCAAGAAAGAAGTGAATGTGCCCCGTCTAGTAAACCTTTTCTTACTACAAAATTGGCTGACAAGAGCATAACTGTTGGAATAATAGATTTACACAAAGTCAAACACATAAATCGAAACTTGTAAAGAAGCAAAAATTATTCTTCCCAAAGCTATTCTATCACAAGTTAATTAAGGTAATTAATCAACAGAAATTACCATATTTGTTATGAGGTGATTAATCCACTAAATATTAACCAACTTAACATTTCTATTGACTGATACTTAAATTATAAACAATTTTTTTAAACAGTATTAATAATTAATAAAACTTATTGGAATGAAATACATATGTAGCAACATATTATAGCATAAAAGGGTTTAGATGTTCTGTAAATGTAAAACTGAACATCAACATGATGTAAGGTTAAACTTTGTGCTTTTATAGCTATTGTTCTCTTCTTTTTGGGGATAGAGGAGACCCTTCTTATCTTTGGAAACACTTGTGGTGCCTTATTATTCCCTCCAAAATTTCATTTTTTGTCTAGATGGCTTGCAAGGAAAGGCTGCCTACAATTGACTTCCTCCAAAAGAGAGGGATGGTGCTGCCGAATATATGCTCTCTTTGCTTTAAGGATGAGGAATCTGTTAATTGCTTGTTTATGCATTGCCCTTTTGCCCAGGAAGTGTGGGAGGAAGTCCTCCTTAGAAAAGTGGGAGTCACTTGGATTTTTCCTAACACTCTTGGAGACCTCTTTCAAGGTTGGAATTTGGAGATGTCCTCTAAGGAAAGAAAGATCCTACGGGGATTGGTCTGCCAAGCTGTTTGTTGGCCGATTTGGTTGGAGAGAAACAGCTGCCTTTTTGAAAACCATGCTCAACCAGCTTTGAATTTATAGAAGAAAGCAAAGGATTGTTTTTGTTTCTGGGGGGCTTATTAGAGGTTGCCGTTCCTTGTAAGCCCTTGTGGCTGTTGGCTCATTTAAGGATATCTTGTCCCCCTTAATGAAATTTTCTCTTACCAAAAAAAAAAAAAAAGGGGTGAACTTGGTAAGTTGTAGGATTTTTTTGTGTGGCAATTATTTACTTAAATAACAGGACAATTGAGTATTGATATCTATAATACAGTAAGATGACACTCAAAATCTCTAATATGCATCAAAAAGTTTTTCCTATTCAGCTTATTTTCCTTAATCAGAATGGCTATTAATCAAAAATATATTTTACTGTTTCTTTTATTTTATTTTTTGATGAATACCGAACTTTATTATGAAACGAAAGAAAGAAATACAAGGGAAAGCAAGAGCAAAACTGAGAGAAGAAGCTACACATTACAAGAGAAGCGAAATGAAAACAAACAAGAGTACCAATCCCTAATCCACATCATTGATAGAAAGGCCACCAAAATCTGAAGAAGCAATTGCCCAAGAAGCCACTTCAAAAATGATAGTGTCTGCCACCTCAAGAGTAGATTTCTTTTGCCTTTCAAAAATCCTTCTATTCCTCTCTTTCCAAGGACCCAACATATGCCATGAAGCAAACCCGGCCAGAATTTTTTCCCCTAGGGTCCAAAGAGATGCAACTCCATTGCCTTACCAAATTCATTAAGAAAGGAGGCATAACCCAATAGAGCAGCAGACAAGACAAGAAATGATGCCAAATGAAGGCCTTTTAAAAATAAAAATGAAAACACTACATATTTCCCATTTTGAATAAATATCCATGATATTCTTCCACTATTGAAGAGCTAGAAATGAATGCTAATCCTTGTGTGAAACTTGAGGCTATCTTAATTTTACCTATAGTATAATTGTGAGCTTGTGCCATCTTATGGAGGATCCTATCATGAAAGCAGTTGGACTTGTCAAAATAAAAAATAAAATTTAAAAGAACTAAAACATCCAAAAGGTGGTTTCGAAAATTCGACTAGCATATGGTATAGATAGGGGTGGCAATATCTACCGCGATCCGCGAACTTAACACAAAATTAGCAGGTTAGTGTTTACTGTAATCGTGTTTTGGGTCAGAGCAGGTAAACTTGCTTTGACACGATTAATAAATGGGTCGTGTTCGGGTTGACCCATATAGTCGTATACCTTAACTCGACATGACACGAACATGATCTGCCAACCCGAATTGCCACCCCTTGGTATAGAGATCAAACGAATTTAACAAAAATGTCTATTTTGATTATTCATTTGTATGTAGGATGGTGAGTCATGCAATCACATTATAATCCATTGCAAATTTTTCAAGGCACATTTGGGATTCTTTCCTCTCCAAATTTGAGCTTTCATGGGTCATGCTGGATAAGTTAATAGATCTTCTTTCTCAATGGCATGAAAGTTTTTGGGGGCCTTGTGTGGTATTCTCTAGTGGGGTTGAGTTAGATTGCATGGGACAGAAACAGAGGACAAAAAAGTTTTCAAAAGCCTTAAAATTAGAAGACAAAGAATCATAGCAAACATTGTTAGCAATAGGGTGTTGGGTACAAGAGCGAGTACCCTTCGAATAGTAATGGGAACATGAGAATTATCATAGGGCTGAGAAGAAGTATCTGGAGAAGAAAAGACTGGTTAGAGAGGCACATGAGAGTCAGGGGCAGCGGTACCACTTTTCTTCCTTCGGACAAACACGTGTGTATAATTATGCACATAAGCTTTCTTTTGGGTGGTCATTGGGTCCTCCTTAGGGAGAGCTACTTGTTTTGTCTCCCTTGGCTATGACAACCATCAACATCAAAGTGAAACGGGGGCATAGGAAAAGCCACCTCATCTTCCTCATTACACTGTTTTTGCTACTTAAAATGAGGCTGACTAGGATAAAAAAAAGGAGATAGTCTCATGAAATGTAACACCCATGGAAAAAATACGCTTTTAAGTAGAGGAGTGATAACATTTGTATCCCTTCTGGTTCAAAGCATATCTAAGGAAAATACACTAGAGTTCGTTAGGAACATGAATTTAATAGATGCACCCAATGACTTTTGAGGGAAGAGAAGAACCTAGAGTGGAGGTGGAAAGAAGGGAGAGAGCCGAGAAGGCATACAATTCATGAGATAGGCAGCAATCTGAAGAGCATCTGCCCAAAACATGGGGGGAACATGCATAGTGAATAATAAGGCACATGTAATCTTCAAGAGATGACGATTCTTCCTCTTAATAACTCCATTCTGTTCAGGAGTACTTGGATAGGTGGTTTGATGAAGAATGACATGTTGAGAAAGATAAGAGAATGCAGAAGACATGCATTCGTCCCCTTTTTTAGAATGAAGAATGTGAATTTTGGAGTCAAACTAGGTGTCAACTTTTTGAGAAAGATAAAGAAATATATTAAAAAGACCCACTAAGAACCAAAAACAATAGCATGAGAAATGCTAAGGGACAATAATAGGAATTACACTACATGAAAAATCCCCCTATCCTATTCGAACATCCACAACTCAAGAGGAAACTAAGAGCCAATCGTGGATCTTAGAAAGTGTAGCATCCAACACCCTCCAAGATTGTCCTTGAGTGCCATCAAACAATCTTCTATTACGCTCTTCCCAAATCAACCACGAGAGAGCTATCAAAATTAAACACTAGATTTTCCTGCATAATCTGCTCTAATCACTGCCGCACTGAGAGGGCCAACATTCACACAATCCTCTGAAAGAACCAGGTTGGACCCAAGCCACACTAAATCAATCCAAGAAATAATTCCACAAATGGGATACCTAACGGCAATGAAGGAAAAGGTGGCCCGATGATTCACCCACTGATATGCACAAACAACACTAATTGGTAATCGACATCCCTCTGTGAATAAGATTGTCTATAGTTGGAGCCCGATTCCACCATAATCCCCACAGAAGGAAAGACACTTTGAGCTGAATGAAGGGGTTCCACATGCAAATATCAAGAGAAAAATCATGGATTTGAGGACAGCGTGTAACATACATAGAAGAGACAGTGAACCCCCTATCCTTATCACACAAACCCAAATCAATTCATCCTCCAGCTCCTGCACACCAATCTGGTAATTCTCTAAAGTATCTAACAACTTCCCATTTCTCCAATCTCTTGGTCATTCAAATTCCTTCAAGGCTTGAGGTCCCAGTAGCAAAAAACTCTTGAGCGTATCAAAAAGTCTTTCATTGCCCTCTATTTAGAGGTGGCCAATCCATAACAAGACGGAAAAAGAGACTCGAGAGGTGCCCTAGAACACCATACATCCTGCCAAAAGCGGACTCTGTTACCCTTGTTCACTTTAAACTTGACAAGCTCAAAAAATTCTTCCTTCACCGACATAATTCCCTTCCATACTCCAAAGCCCACAGGCTCAACCGACATCCCGCTAGACCAACTAAGACTATATTCCCCATACTTAGCCGCAATCAATCGCCGCCAAACCGCATTTCTATTAGCCCCAAACCGCCACAACCACTTAGTGAGCAAAGTAGTATTCATCTTCAAAGAACAAATACCCAAACCCCCTTGGGACATCGGCCTGCAAATGTGATTCAATTCCACCTAGTGAATCTTACGGTTGCCATGCTTAGAGCCCCACAAGAAATCACGCTACAATCTTTCCATTGTCCTGACAATAGATGTAGGAGCCTTGAATAGAGACAGGAAATAAATAGGCATGCTCGCAAGCACACTCTTTAACAAAACTAACTTCCCTCCAAACGATAGATAATTCCCTTTCTAGCTTGCCAGTCTGCTACCCAACTTTTCAATCACCGGATTCCAGATTGAGGAGGAAGTTGACTTCGCACCTAGAGGCAGACCAAGGTAAGAAAAAGGGAGGGAAATCACCTCACAACCAATGACATCAGCCATTGCCTCAATCTTGCCACAGCTCCAACCGGACTAATTGCCAATTTACTCCAGTTAACTTTCAACCCTGTTGCAGCATCAACAATCAATAGGATTCATCTAAGATTCTTGAGGTATTCCAAGTCTGCTTTGAGCAAGAACAATGAGTCATCCGCATACTAAATGAAAGGGACAGACGGGCTTCCAACACTAGCTGAATAACCTTTAAACAATCCAACAACTTCAGCCTTCATAGCAAGTCTCCCCGACAAGTAAGCCACCAAAATAAATAACTAGGGGGAAAGTGGATCACCCTGTCTCAACCCTTGACTTCCTTTGAAAAAACCTTTTGGAGACCCATTCACCAACAAGGAGAATGAAGGAGAAGATATACAGATCTTCATCCAATTTCTCAATTTCTACCCAAAACCCATTTTCTCCTTAATCCAATACAGGTACCTCCAGTTAACATGGTCATAAGCTTTCTCCATATCAACCTTGCAAACAACCCCAGGCCAATCTGCTTTGAGCATCGCATCTATAACCTCATTGGCCATCAGAGCACAATCCGCAATATGTCTACCAGGTAAAAATGCATGTTGCGTCTTCATCAAAACCGAGCTAATAACCTGCTTAAGCCTTGACGTAAACGTCTTCGCCAGAACTTTATAAAGGCACTCCACAAGACTAATGGGCCTGAAGTTCTTCACCTCAGTGGCATCTTTTTTCTTAGGAATGAGAGAAATGAAAGTGGTGCTCAAACTTCTACACCACTGATCATGAGAGTGGAAAGCATCAAACACCTCCACAACATCCTTGCCAACGACGTCCCAACATACCTTAAGGAACTTAATAGGAAAGCCATTAAGGCCTGAAGCTTTGTCATCTTCCATACAACTAAGGGCATCCCAAATCTCCTTGGAAGAAAAAGGTTTTTCCAACCCAGTACTTTGGATATCATCTAAGGTATCCCACTCCACCCCCTCGAGAATTGGGCGAATAGGAAGAGGATCGAAGTATAAATCAACATAGTAGTGCTCAAGACAATCCCGGATCTTTGCCTGATCATACATCCATTCCCCCTGAATCTTGAGCCTACAGATCTGATTAATAGACCTCCTTTAGTTTGTCATTTTATGAAAAAATTTCGTGTTGAGATCACCCTCCTTTAACCATGTAGCCATCGACTTTTGCCTCCATGAGATCTCTTCCATCTTCAACAGAGAATGGTAATCTCGTTCAACTTCCCTCATCGCCCAAATCTCCTCCTCATTTAGGCCAGAAGCCATCCCTTGACACTTTAGATTCTTGAGTTTGCTAAGGCATAATAACTTCCGCTTCTCTAACCCTCCAAACTCCTTCTTCCATTTGGCAATGCAATCTTTAAGTAATTTCAATTTCTGCCTAAACCTAAAACTGGGAGTTCCCTCTACTATGAAACCCTCCCACCAACTCTTAATTTTTGCCTTTGAATCCGAGCACTTCAAGCCACATCAACTCAAACTTGAAAGGATGAAGACCCGAGCAAGAATCCAAGGGCCTTACAAGGATTGGGGAGTGATCTGAATATGCTCCTGGAAGAGCCTCTTGAGAGAAAACCAAATGATCCAACCAGTCGGGGGAGAAAAGGAACCTGTCCAACTGGTTGCTTTGTCTATAATTCGACCAAGTGAACGAGGCGCCCCTCAATGGTAAGTCTACCAAACCCAACTTCTCGATAAAATCATTGAAGCTCCACATATGATGAGAGAATCTAGAAGCCTCCAAACATTCCTTTGGGCGTCTAACAACATTAACGTCCCCCCAAAAGCACCACGGCACATTCCACTCGGCACTTAAATTGAGAATCTCGTTTTTTTACGACTACAAAATTCGTCTGATTCGAAGGACCATACACCCCCGAGAAAGCCCAACTACTTTCGTCCACTTTATTCCTGCATAAAATAGAAACAGAGTAATCCCCAATATGACTGTTTAGGACATCCACCGCATTCCTATCCCAAGCAACCAATATACCGCTCACGACATTAACTACTGGTTTGTGAAAAAAATCAAACGGTCTTTGATCCCATATATTCACTGTCCACCCCTTACCCAGACAATCAGCTTTAGTTTCTTGAATAGTGAATATATCCACCTTCCACCTCCACACCAAATCCTGCAAAGCCTGCCTTTTCTCCACCTACCCCAGACCCTTAATATTCCACGTATTAATTGTCGTGAAAGGGGAATATTTGCTTAAACACACCGACATTGTACATCATGTTGACCAAAAAATGAAATTTTAAAATGTACTTAATGTTTCGTGTTGGTATAGGAATATATTGTCGGTCTTGGTAGATATGAATATATATCGGAAGATATTTAAGATATTTCGAGATATTTGATACCATGATTTTAACTTTTGAGTTCCCGTGGCTTTCTCCCACCTTTTTGTCTATCAAAGCTGCCTTTAGATTTTCGAGGACTCCGACTTCGTCTTCTCTCGATCTCCTAGAAGAAATCTTCAACTTTGTCTTCTAGGCCTAAGAAAGCACACCCCAATCTACGTTTCACCTCTACAACCTTTTTGATCATCCATTTAGATTGCCTAGAGGTAGGGGGAAGCATCAATAGAGGTTTTGCTTCCGTAATCATCGCATCACTTTCAAAAGCCTTCAATTGCGCTCTCCAACTTTGGCCATTATCAACAGAAGCATCAGTGGGATAATCCCCCTAATGACGATGTTCACTCACCTTCGGTCTCATCATCCCTTCATCATAAGCCTTGGAACCATTAAAGCACTCCATTGCTTGCGGCTACAATGTCCCATCACCCGATGCTTTGTTGCAACCCTCCCCAGAGGCAAGGTCCTCCCAGTTCGATTGAATTGAATTCGTCTCCAGCAGCACCTCTGACTTGTTGTCCTCCTCTTCTTCAACTGATGGACATTTGGAGTCCATTTTAGCTTTCCCCTTTCCAGCTTTGAACGAACCAGAGTGAGGGACACCTTCCTTAATCATGACACCAGGTAAGCCCCCCCCTTTGCCATAACCTGATTTTCCTCCCTACCTGATTCATCGATGCTTTGCGTTTTAGCCCTCCATTCAATTTTTTGTGTAAAAACCTTTGTGTTCTTCGAATGTGTTGATGGCTCCTACTTCCCCCTTCTCGCCTTCTGAGACCCATACCCTGACGGATTAGCTTCTAGATTCGAGATTCTTCTCCTCGAGCCTCTAAGGTTTTTCAGATTCGGCTAGGCCATGAGAAATCTATCACAAATCTTTGGCCCATTAAGCAATCCCCTAAACCGAGGCCCACGGGACTTAGGACTCGGCCAATGGGCTTTAATAGGCCCATTTAACGTAAGGCCCCCAACTTCCACCCTTCTAGGTCTAGTTCAAATGGATGTCTGGCCCAACCATCTTGGTCTGTCCTTGCAATGCCCCCGGGACGACCACTTATCTTCTCTGGGTCAACCATGACTTGACCAACAATCAGCATCTTGCCCTTGGTGTCTTTTCCCTCCCAAACTTTTTTCTGCTCTTCGATTGCCGTACAGTTCAAATTTTGAACCTCTTCCAGATTCCTTCCGGCCATGCTCTAAACTCTGCTCATCCTCCTCCGGCGAAGATGCTTGATCCTCTAGATGCCCCAACGACATTACAATAGGGACCTTCCACCTCCAAATTGCAACCCTAAAACGTAGCGTACCATGCAACAACCAAACAGATGATGGTGCAAGCTCTGGTCGCCTAACCTTGAGTGCCACCCACTCCTTCAACTCGTTTTGTAGGCTTCCAACCTCCATCGAGCCACCACACAACTCTCATATCTTGGAGAAAGTTGATTTGCTCCAGAAGTGAATCGGGAGTCCAAACACCAAAATAATGTTCTCATCTGCCGACTCCATTCCCTTATACATCCAGTAGTGGGATGCTAGATGTAAAGCAAAACCCCACCTCCATCCCACCAACGCCTGCCATTCCTTAGGACTATAGTAGCTTCCCTAGCCGAAGGAAAACCAAAACGAATGAGCCCTTTTGGTTCCATTTCTCTAACGCTGAACTCCAACACCGTTTGGTTCTCCCCCACTCAACTATCTTATGGAACATCTGAAAGGAAGAAAACACTTCATGTTTGGCAAGCAACAAATAAATCCATGTAGTACGAGTAAAGTTATCCATAAAAGTAATAAAATAACGATAACCAAACAAGAAAGTAAAAAGGGTAAGACCCACACATTACATCACACACATAACAAGGGAGTAAATTGAACCAAAAAACTTCCCAAAATATGCATAGATACTCATAAAATCACATAAATCAGCTCTACCAAAAACCAGATTTACGTCATTGACAGTGCCACAATGACTCGAGATGTGTTTGGAGCTAGAAGAAGATACCTTTCCAATACGTTTAGACTATATTAAAAGAGGAAAAAGAATAAATAAATACTCTGGGTATTTACAAGTATATCTCAGTACATACAAATGACATACATACCCTCATACATTGTGCTCTCATACGTCCCATATACACCAACACCTATTTGGGTAATCCAAGGCATGCAGATCTGGTTGTATCATTAGGGATTGTAATAAGCAAATCATTTGGGAATTTTACGGCCCTTTGGATATTTGTGACTCTACAAAGGTGGAGGTTTTCGTTCTTGTTATGGGACTGCATGAGATGAAGATCCTGGGGATTATTGGGTGTTGTGTGGAGCGATTCCAAAGTGGTTGTTAATTGGGAAAATGATGGATTTGTTGGATCATGGTCTCTTGCATATTTGATTCAAGAGATTAGGGACCTTGTCAAGGAGTTGAATCCGCTTATAGTTCTTGTGCCTCAGTCTTGCAATGAGGCTGCTGTCCATCTTGCTATAAAAGGATTGGTTTGACTTATGTTTTCAAAGGGGACTCTATGCTTGAGTATCCTCAGGCTTATTGTATCCTGCTATCTGTAATCCTCTTTTCTTTTTTTTCTTTTTCTTAATAAAATTCTCTCATTATTCATAAAAAATGATTATTATAATGTTTACAAATGACTGAAATGAGGAGGATGGATGAAGAAGATAGCAACAAATGAGCAGGATGATTATTATAATATTCATATGTTTACAAATGATTATCATAATGTTTCAATGAAAAGAGAAGCTTAAAATGTATGAATATGACAATAAATATCATGAATAAAAGGATACTCATGCTAGCAACTCCAGCAAAGTGGAAAGTTTTTAATGTCATTTGGGTCCCTGGTTCTCCTATGCTTTGGGCTCCAATTGCTCCAATTGCAGCTCCAGCTTCAATTCTCTTTAGATGGTAACGAGAAATGCAGGTCTCTAGGAAAACCTATCAGATGGAAAAAAGAAGAAGAAAGAAGATAATTAACATTAAATATGAAACACAAACATTTTAAAATATTGCAGATAAACCATGAAGAATGTAAACACATTGTGGATCAAAATGTTTGAAGAAGCACTGGATTGGTAAAGATCTCAATCAAAGATAGCAAATGGAATTAGCAAAAGTTTTTGTTGTCAGCATTAACTTGTTATAGTTCTCAATTCATCTTCTTTTTTGGTAATATCTACATTTTCTATTATTGAGTAGGGATATGCTGAGTCTCACTTTCGAATGTGTAAATAAAAATATATGCAAAAACTGATGCACAGGTTGTGCATACACAAGTACAAGTATTGGTTGAACAATACATTATCCATGGATTTTAAGAAGTCACAAGAACATCCTAAATACTATATAATCAAGGCTGATTTGCAAAGAGAAAAGATAAAAATAACATGTGTTAGCATCTCCATTTTCTATAATCAGTTGTCTGATGGGAGATCTTTGCAGCCTATAAATACAACCGAGGAAAAATTAATTTAAGAATAAGAACTGGCTAGATTTTTATACCAGAATGTTGAATGGTTGGACATCTACTTGAGTTAGGGACGACTGACAGCCTCAGGGATACAATATTCTGGTGGAGAAGTTTGTATAGGAGTTTGGGTTTCATCCCCTCAATTTTATTTTATTTTTAAACTGTATATCTAGATATTGCTAAGCGGGCTCTTTTAGGAATGGAACTCCTAGAGAGCTTGATGGTGATTTAGGTTGTAGGGAGACGGTCAGCTCATCTTAGTTTTCTGATTCAAAAGAGGATTCATGAGATTCAGGCTCTGATGAAGAGGTGCACCCTGTTGTTTCAGGAAGGTGAAAGGCAATGAACTGAATCTAGAGGAGATGGCTAAGCATGCAACAAAATCAGAAAAAAATCTGAAGGTGGTCTTATTAAGAAGGGACCAATCGGCAAAGGAGTTTCATACAGCTGGAGTGTTGAGATAGACGTAGCAGCGAACATATAAATTTTTCTTGGGAAGCCAAGAAAAGTAGTTTCAGGTTTGGAACTGACTGACGTGGGTTTCCCATCTGATGTTGTGCATAACTCAAGGGCTACTAGGAGTCTGTCTTCAAGGGGTAGGAGAAGGAGGTTGCAGGGGTCAACCATCCAAGTGTTGATTTAGGGACTGTGGTAGTTCGGTAGTAGGTGGTTTGGTGGAGGGGAGGAGTTTGCCCTGTTTGGAGTTTTTTTTTAGCTGAGCTGTAGTTGATGTCCGTGATTTGATTGGTTGGCAGGTAGCCACAAACTTGGCTGCTGGTTGTGACAACATTGGGGGCTATTCTTGGGGGTTTTCTGGTGAGGTGGTTTTAGGTTTTTGGTCTGCTGGTTGCTGGGGTCTTTATGGTTTGTCACATATTGGTTTCTGATCTTCTAGCTGGCATATACCTAAAGAAAAAAAGGATATAAATAATGTGATTATTTGTATATGCCACCTAGAAGCTTTCTGTAGGAAAATATAGAGTTAATAAATTATGGTAGATGTTCATTTATGTCAAAAAAAAAAAAAAAAAAGGATAGAGAAGAAAAGGAAACCTAGACATGTCACCCAAGAATCCGTGAAAGTGTCTGAATCAGTTGCATTTCCAACATGAATACGTCACCTATCTAGAAAGCGAGTACATTTTTTAAATGGGCAAGTTTTGGACACAATTGTGAACTGAAGAACATCCAATGCTAAAACATATTTTGACTAACTGAAAAAGTGCAGAAGTCAAATATATGTTCAACAGGAAAATATTCAAACAAAAAAAAAAGATAGAATATTAAATTTTACCTGTAGCTGTTGGGAAGTGATACCAGATATATTTGCAGCAACATTTTCTAGCAGATCATAATTATCTTTCCCAACAAGCTCTTCATCCAGTGCTAGTGCCCTTCTTGTGTTCCTTAATGTAGCAATGCGTTTGTGGAGGAAATCTCTCAGTGAGTTTTTAAAGGCATCAGAGCAACCACCTTCAGGGGTCATATCGTATCTTGAAAATCTATCATCAATAACCCTTAAAATTTCTGAAGGGGACAAGTTTGCATTTCCTTTACGAGGACATGTAGCCTGTAAAAGAAAAATAAAACCTAGTGAAAGTTTCCTCTGGAAGCTAAACGAAATGGAATTTAGGGTTGGGGTGTAAATAGCTACCTTAATTTTCAAGTATAATCTGTCCAAATTTAAAGGAAAACCACTTTTTCCTTCCATTTTTGCTGGATCCATGCCATCATCACCATAAAGAAATTGAACTACTCCTCCACTAGCATTTCGAACAGTGTCATCATAATGAATGGAGAGGTCCTCCAAGGCTTTAATCAATCGACGAGACATGTACCCAGTGTCAGCTGTTTTCACCTGCACAAATCACGATAATCAAATCCCAGGTCTTATGCCCAAAATGGGACTTACAATCTCCCTGTATTAATTTCAAAGTATAGGTTCAAATGAAAGTTGGTGGCTACAGAGAGCTCAATGAAGAATTGCTGTAAACTAGCATCCTTTTTTAATAACTATTACTATTATTATTATTATTATTTTGGAACTAAAAAGCCCACGCCATTGAAAGCTGGAACACTGTAAAGTGCTAGTTTGTAGCCAACCAGGTCAAGTGACTTGATCACCCAATCACTGTCAACTACCCAACAAGGTGCAGTAACGGCAGGCCCCATTGATTCCCATTTTGAGCATAAGCACAAGAACATCAGACAGCACTGCCGCTATCCCTAGCTATGAAATGGTTTGTGAAGGTAATGACATCTTTGAGAATAAACACCCACCTTGTACTATAGTGTCCTTGGCAGAAAAATTGGGCATCAAGAACAAGAGAAAAAGCAAAACAACACCTTCACCAGAATTTATTAGAAAATGTCAATATCCATGAATGCTATTCTCCTGTAATAATTTTTTTTGAATGGTGAAAATTTTATTGAAAAGATGCTTAACTTTAGTATGTTTCTTAATAATTTTACTATATTTTTAGATAATAACAATTACATTCTTCCATTAAAAAAAATCAACACCTTCATAAAAAATCATAGGTCATGTATATATATATACAACAACAAACAGCCTTATCCCAACTATTTGGGGTCGGCTACACAAATCATGTTCCGCCATTCCACTCTATTTAGAGCCATATGTCATTAAATTGAAAGCTGCCATGTCCCTCCTTACAATCCTTACTACTTCAACCCAGGTCAATTTTGGCCTTCCTCTAATCCTTCTAGCACCTTCAACTTGCATTGTATCACTCCTCCTCACTAGCACAGTCATTGGTCTTCATTGCACATGACCAAACCATCTCAATCGACTTTCCCTCATTTTATCATCAATTGGTGCTGCACCTAAACTCCCATGAATGGATTCATTCTTAATTCTATCATTTCTAGTCTTGCCACTCATCCATGTCAACATTCTCATTTAAGCTACACTCATTGCTAATTATATATATATATATATATATATATATATATATATATGTGAT
>JAOXJP010000001.1:15572959-15597391 GCA_025762735.1 Platanus orientalis
TGACAAACCCAAACTGGGGTTTCAAATAGGAGAAGCTTTTGGAATGATGGCTGTTGCAGGGGGGGTCACCCAAGGGTATAGAAGACACTAGAATACTCCAGCTGGTCCAAGCTTGGACTGTTAGGGTTTGGTAGTTGATTTGCCAAAATTGCTCAAACTGTACTATTCACGCTTGGCACCCAAAAAAAAAATAAAAGAGGTTTATTTTTGTGATACTTTTTTCTGCAGGTGAAGCACTCAAGGATGATCGTACTGGTGTCTAACAGCCTCCATAAATCCCTAACTACTCAAAACTATGTTTGGTTGCACATAGTAGTTGAACTCTCAAAAATGCTCAAAACTTGATTTCACGCCTGGGACTGAATATATGTCCCACTTTTTAAAATTTGAAGATTTCTCTATTGGCTGCTACATAAGAGGTTGCCCAGCACTTAGTAAACTCCAGAAAGTGTTAGATCGAACAAAGCTTTAAAAACAAAGAGATGGTTGCCAATCTTCCACAAACACACCAGTTTCAGCAATCCAAAATTTCAATAAAAAAAAAAGTAAACATGAGGAAGAAGGGAGAAAAGAAGACCATTAACCCAAAGGGAGGGAGTGACCTTCACCACCAACGTTAAAGTAGGTGGGGGCTTAGTCCCATTTCAGGGTTTTAGGTCTCCAACCTGTGAAACAGAGGAAGAAGATAAATGAACTCATGTTGAAAAATTTCAAATCTTGCATTACTATAGAAGACCTAGTTGTGGGTTATATAGAACTCCCCCACGCATAGGTTATTACAAATAAACATGTATGTGTTAAAAAATATCCCAATGTCTAAAGTGCTCATGCCAAAACTACCCCCGAACTACAAATAATAACAAAAAAGGCTCAAATAAACTACTAACATACCCTCACAATAATGTGTCCCTCCTTACAAGAGACATAAATGAGTGCAAAAGAAATTAAAAAATAAACAACTATACTAACTCCAAGCACAGATAAACTCCAAATAGATCAATGCCTCTTTCTTGGTCATGATGTTGTCATCGCTTGGTTATCGACAATTAGTAATTATAATAATAAAAGAAAAATAGAGAAGAAAGAAGAAAAGGAAGGAGGAGGAGAGAAGAAAAGAGAGAGATTACGAATGTGAGGGAATCGTATGAGAGTCTTTTTCTCATACATATGTATTTGTACTTATTTAGTATTTGTACACAATACATATGGTATATAATAAGTATGGGTGTATAAAACCAATATGACATAAAAACCCTCATATGTGTGTACTCTCCAACACTCCCTCTCAAGCTAGTGAATAGATATTTGTCATTCCCAGCTTGCTTATCACAGACATGAGTTGTGCTCCACTTTGGCCTTTGGTAAATACATCTGCCAATTGATCTCTAGTCTGGATGAATGGAATACATATACTGCCCTTATTTAGGTGATCTTTAATAAAGTGCCGATCTACTTCCACATACTTGGTTTTGTCATGTTGTACCGGATCATGGGCAATACTTATAGCAGTTTTGTTATCACAGTAGATATTCATAAGTCCAAGTGTTGGAAATCCAACTTCTACTAGGAGCATTTTTAACCATAGAGACTCTCAAATACAGTAAGCCATGGATCTAAACTCAGCTTCATCGCTTGACCTTGCAACCATAGACTGCTTTTTACTTCTCCATGCCACAAAGTTTCCACCCACAAAGGAACAATAACCTGATGTCGACTGTCTATTAGTTAATAAACCTACCCAATCAGTATCAGTGTATACAACCACTTTATGGTAGCCATGTCTCCTGTATAGAATACCCTTGCCAGGACCACCCTTTAAATATCGGAGTACTCTATATACAACTTCCAAGTGATCTTGAGTTGGGATATGCATTAGTTGGCTAATGACACTTATTGCATATGCAATATCTGGAAGTGTTAGAGATAAGTAGATAAGGCGTCCCACCAATCTCTGATATCTTCATGCATCAGTTGACCTTTCACTATCATCTTCTTTTAGTCTATGATTTAGTTCTATAGGAGTGGTACAAGGTCTACAACCAGTCATTCTTGACCCCTTTAATAGATCTAATACATTCTTTGTGAGAGGAAGATGCCCTGTTTTGATCTAGCCACTTCTCTTCCAAGAAAATATTTTAGTGAACCCAACTCCTTAATTTCAAACTCTTTTGCCAGACTCTTCTTTAGCTTTGCAATTTCCACTTCATCATTCCCAGTAACAACGATATCGTCAACATACACGATTAGAGTTGTTATTTTGAAATTTTAGCGTTTGATAAATAGTATGTGGTCAGCTTGGGCTTGCTTATATCCTGCATTCACCATAGTAGTTCTAAACCTCTTAAACCAAGCACGAGGAGACTGCTTTAGGCCATATAAAGCTTTCCTTAACCTGCAAACTTTGTCATTTACACCTGGTATTTGGAATCCTGGTGGTGTAGCCATATATATTTCCTCTTGCAGATCCCCATTCAAAAAGGCATTCTTGACGTCAAATTGCAAGAGAGACCACCCTTGGTTAGCTGCTAGAGAGATAAGAATTCTAACAGAGTTCATTTTTGATACCGGTGCAAATGTTTCTTGGGTGTCGATTCTTTAAGACTAAGTGTATCCTTTTGCAACCAACCATGTTTTATATCTCTCAACAGTACCATCAGATTTGTATTTAACTGTAAACACCCATTTGCAACTTTTTTCCTCTGGGAAGTTCAATCAGTTCCCATGTCTTGTTTTTCTCTAATGCCATCATTTCCTCTTCCATAACATGTTGCCATTTTGGTTGTTGTATAGCCTCAAATACACTACAAGGAATTAAGATAGGAGACAAGGCAAAAGAAAATTCTCAGAAGGATGATGACAATGCATGATATGAGACAAAGTTAGACATTAGGTGTTGGGTACAAGTTCTTACCCCCTTTCTAAGAGCAATAGGCTAATCAAGAATCAAAGTCTCAGGATTTCGTTCCGAAGAAATTTCTTGGAGTGGTTCATGAGAAGGTTGGTCTTGTTCTTGAGCACCATCTTGCTTCTTTGCTTGGACATCATCTTGCTCCTGTTCTTGAACACTTTGCTTCTTCCTACGACTATAGTATTGTAACGCCCTCTCTCCTCTTTCACCATTATTATCACCATCAAAATGATAGATAAGAACTGGAATTAGAATTGGAATTGTAGCAAACATCTCTTCCCTCTGTTGTTCCCCCTGAAGAGATGTCCCATCAGAAGAAAATAACAGAATGGACTAAAAAAATGTGACATCTCTAGATACAAATTTACGACGAGTGGGAGGATGATAACACCTATACCCTTTTTGAAAAACTCCGTAGCCCAAAAAGATGAACTTAAGTGCCTTAGAATCTAACTTAGAACGGTCAGATTTAGGTATGTGGATATAGTGGATGTAGCCAAATGTTTTCAATGGAAGAGGAAATAAAGAAGAATTTGGTGTTAGTATCTCGAGAGGGGACTTGTAAGAGTCGAGATGGCATCCGGTTCATGGGGTAGACTGCTGTTTGAATGACTTCCGACCAAAAAGTTATAGGTACATTCATAGGGAACATGATCGCCCGAGTAATTTCAAGAAGATGTCTATTCTTTCTTTCAGCAACCCCATTGTGCTCAAGGGTTCCTGGGCATGTGGTCTAATGAATAATACCCGACACATTAAGAAAGGATTGTAAGTCATGGGACATGTACTCTCCTCCGTTATCCGACCTCAAGATTTGGAGTTTAGTGTTAAATTGGGTACATATCATAGAATGAAAAAATTTGAAAGCCACACACATCATTTTTATGCTTCAATAAATAAAGCCAAGTGGTTTTAGAACAATCATCCACAAATGTTACAAAATGTTTGAATCCAGACAAAGATGTGGTGGGAGAAGGACCTTATACATCAGAGTGCACTAAAGAAAAATGTATTGAATTTTTATTAGCATTACTAACTGGATAAACTGATCTACAATGTTTAGACAACTGGAAAGGTTCACAGAGAACATCTGATGCAGAAAATGAAATGTGAGGAAACATCTTTCTTATTACATTAAATGACAAGTGACCAAGTCTATGATGCCATAGGATTAACTCATTTGAAGTGGAAGAAACATCCCTCTTTATTGCTGAAGTAGCTACTTGTAGATTAGAGTCCAAAATGTAGAAGCCATCATTCTCATGCCCTGAACCAATCGTTTTCTTCATCACCATGTCTTGAAACACACAATAAGAAGGGAAAAAGGTGATGCAACAATTTAAATGCTTTGCTAAATGACTTATAGATAGAAAATTCAAAGTGAAATTAGGGTCATGAAGAATAGAGGAGAGACACAAATCAGACGTGGCAAGAATGTCTCCTTGCCCAACAACATAAGGCAATAACCCATCAACAATTCTAACTTTGTGTTTTGCAGAACAAACATGATAAGATGTGAATAATGATGACATACCAGTCATGTGATGAGAGGCTCCAGAATCAATGATCCAGGAGCATGGAGGGTTAGATACCGACGCAGACAAAGCAAATGTAGATGTACTTGAGTGGGCGAAGGATGATGTAAGTGCTGTGGAAGAGTGATCAAGCTGAGAAACAAAACAACGGAAAGTAGCAATCTCTTCCCTGGATAAATCACCTCCATCAGTAGAAGTAGAGGGTACCAAAGAAGGTACTATAGGAGCTTGCTCAGCGGGTGCAGATGTCACGGAATGTGCACTCAATCTATGTCCTCCAAATTGTTCACTGCCTTTGCCACTACTAGACCCGTCCTGGGAAAGAGAAGAAGGGGCTAAGTCTTGGGGCCATCCATGAAGGTCCCAACATTGGTCTTTGGTGTGCCGAGATCGATCACAATGCTCACACTTGAGCCGATCCTTGTCATCAGATGAATTAGAAAACTGACCACCATGACCACGTTTTGTGAATTTGCTACAGTCACCTCTAATAGAACTAGACACCAATGCTGACTTTTCAATGAATGGAATCATATTCATCACCCCTCTTCGCCCTTCTTCCTTATGAATGTGGGCATAAACCTCATCCAAGGTAAGGGGAAGAGCCATGTTAAGGATGTGAGCCCCAATATGTTCATATTCCGAGTTCAGTCCAATTAAGAACTCAAACACTTGTATTGCTTCAACATGCTTCTTATATATAGTTGCATCTTTTACATAGGATGGACGATATGTAGTATAGTGCTCTAACTCTTCCCACATCTTCCGTATGGCTGAGTAATAGATTGCAAGGGGCTGATCCCCTTGCTTGAACTGAGCAATCCTTTGTCATAGTTCGTAAACTTTGGCAGTATGTCTAATCTTTGAGTATGCCTGAGATAAGGACTCCTAGATTTGGTGAGCAATTTCCAAGAACAAGTAATGATCACTAATCTCGGGTTTCATTGAGCCCAACAGCCAACTCATAACTGTAGCATTTTCAGTTTTCCACTTCTTGTATCGGGAATCTGTCTTCAGAGGTATCTTGTTCTCCCCAGTCAAATACTCCTCCTTGTCCTCTCCTTGAACATAAATAAGGATTGAGTTGGACTAAGATAGTTTGTGCCATCAAACTTCACCATGGTTATTTGTAGCTGTGGCAAATCACCACTGGACTATGTGTTGCCCACATCTTCCTTGCCAGCTTCATTGAGATTCGGGGTTGAACTAAATTTAGACAATGTTGGACATTTCAGAGGAGCGACCAGATTACAAGCTGTAGAACAGAACACTGTTGCACCCAAAAAACACGAGGGTATCCCCGGCAAACACTTTCCATAACTCATCATCAACCTAAGAGACTGTGGCGTCACCCCAGATTCACCCCAATCACTATTAGGGACAACAACAACATCATAAATGCTCACAAACACACCACATCATAGTATATAGCAGAAATCGAGCCACCATAAACATTCTATACGAATATTGGAGCAAAAAAAAAAAAAAAAACTGAAACAGAGGGGGGGCAGTAATACCTCTTCACCAAAAACGTCACAACTTCCTCAAAACTGATCCAAATCGTATGGGACCAGTTCCATATGGTTCGTACAATTTGTAAGAAGTAAAACAACTCAAAAAACCTTACATAAAACTCCCAGGTTGAACGCAAGCTTTGAAACTTTCAGATATGAGATTTTGCCAAAAAATCATAAGAAAAAGCATAAAAAAATGGAAAACTTTTCCAAATCTTCTTGCTCTTACTTCCATAAATCATAAAATAATTTGATCTATCAAAACCCTAAAAAATCTTCACCACCCTTGTCAGACTGTACAAATGTTGACGTCAGCCCTAGCCTGCTGACATCAGCAACTTGGTGCGACCAGCACCCCCTCCAGTCTTCTTGCTCTGATACCAACTTGTTTACCTGCAATTTGTAATTATAGTAATAAAAGAAGAAATAGAGAAGAAAGAAGAAGAGGAAGGAGGAGGAGGAGAGAAGAAAAGAGAGAGATTACAAATGAGAGTGAATCGTATTAGTCTCTTTCTCATAAAGATGTATTTATACTCATGTAGTATTTGTACACAGTGCATACGGTATATAACAAGTTTGGGTGTATAAAACCCATATGACATAAAATCCCTCATATGTGTGTACTCTCCAACAGATCTCTTGGAATCCTTGTTGATGTAGGAGATTAAATCTATAACCGTGTGGGAACTATATGGAGATATTGATCTTTATCTTGTTTTGGGTTTTCCAATTTGGTTAAAACTATGATTGTTACTTTTTTGATAGTCTTAGAAAGTCTTGGATAGTGTTTATCTTTATTTGTAAGCATATTTGCATCTGACTTGAGCACTGTCCCAAGCATATCTGTGTTTGACTCAATCTTGGATTCTTTAAATCCTCGAGCAGTCATTTTATATTTCTTTTTGAATTATGTTCTTCTTGCCATGGACCTTGATTGGAACTACTGGTGGGAATTGAGATTTTTGGTGCAACGACATATTGCTCGCTCATTTAGAGCACCATTGCTCTACTTGTTGAAATATTGCAATTTGAGCATAATTATACTGCTCGTTCAAATTTTTCAGAGTGAGCACATGTGCAATTATTGTGCTTTGAGTCTGAATGTTTTGCTCGTTGATTATATATATAGTGCTAGTCAGCTTCCAGCATTATAACTGCTTGTTGGATTTGAACAATGTCACGTGTCGTACTTTTATTGGTGCCAAATCTGGAATCCTCATTCATCACGTGTCTCAAAAAGTTACCTATGCACTATTGCATTACTATTGCATGATATGAAGTTGATGCACTTTGTATCATTGTACATATTAGAAATGATTTGGTGCTGCATAGGTCCGCAATATTGTAATACTAGTGGAAATATTTCCCTTGCCAATAGATGCCTCCACATGATTCGTGCAGATCGGAAAGATTTGATTTGAGCAGATTGTGATTCATTTGGCATTTTAATATTCTAAGCGTGTGTGGATTAATATGTTAGCATTTATTGCGGCTTCCTCGATTTGTGCAGGGAAATGACAAGAAAGTTTTCTGTCTGACGGCATGTCTCTTTACTTTTAAAAAATTAGTTGATAAAAATGGCCCTCTAAAATGGCACTCCTGATAATTGTGCTCATGAGATATTAGATTTGTGCTTTCGTTTTGAGTTAAAACGAAACTTTTACCCTTGGTATTCGGTGCATTTTCAATTTATGTGAGAAATTACTAAAATACCCTTATATATATATATATATATATATATATATATATATATAAGGGCTTGTTTTTTTTCTTCAGTTCTTTCACAAGCCATTTGACGGTTTAAGTTTTTTGAGTTTGCTTGAAACACTTCATGCCTGCAACCAGTTTTTGCTTTCATTTTTGTTTTTCACTTAAAAAATTTAAACTAATTGGCCCATTCGAATCATCTTCAAATTCTGATCACTTTGAAGGTAAATTCATAAGATTTAGATCTACACCTGAGTGGATTCTTGAATATTTGTTCCACTGAGTTTTCCAGTTATCTTCTCCGGTGACGTAAACTTTTCTAGCATTGCAGTCCGACTGTTAATGGTTTATTCCATGAGTAGTCCTACGACTCATGCTGAAGGCCAAGTTCACAAGTCTTCTTGTGACCTTTGGGCATATGCCACGAGTAGTGTATCTACGTTTGGGCACTTACTTCTCATATATGTGAGTTTTCATATTGCCACGAGCAGTATAAATTCCATGAGTAGAATAAATGCTACAAGCCATATAAAACATAGTTGTAGGGAAGCTTGGTATAAAGTGGGGTGTTCGTTTGGGATGCTAATTCCATTCATCCTCCCCAAGTAGGTGAAGAAAGTGGAAGCTTGTTAGGGAAACGAGTGGAAGCTACTGGAGAAGTGAGTAGAAATGTTTAGTGAATTGACTGGGAAGCGATCTAAGAAACAATATTGTATTTTATTTAATGTAAATCTTATGCTGTTATCATTGAATAAAATATTATTTATGAGATTTAGTAATGATTTTGTAGGAAAAAAATTTAGGATCGAATTTATTGTTTATATAATTTTATTCCAATCCAATAAAAATGATTCCAATCTAATGGCTTTCATACAAGGTCTTCTATAGTTTGACCCTAAGATGTAAGTTATCTACAACAAATCTTATGTATGGCTGGATCTACTAGTAACAAGTGGTTTGCATATTGATTCGTATGTCATGATTCTTTGATACTTACATAATATAGTTTTTAGGTTTCTTAGTACTTTTTAAAAGTTTATTCACTTTATTAATTGCAGTTGAAATTATTGATTGTATATTATAGTTATTTACTTTATTATCGTTTTTCGCTTCTTGCTTCCCAAGGATTTATTGAGCCTCGCTTCCTGCTTTTCGCTTTCGCATTGCTTTCTGCTATTGCTTCTCGCCCTAGTAACTATGGTATGAACGCCATGGGAAATGTATATAATGCCAAGAGCAATTTAGTGTCGTGGACAATGTTGAAATGCCACGAGCAATGCATATTGTGACGAGCATAATAAGTACTGATATTACCCCGAGCATTAGAAACCATGGTAAAATCAGTGTTTAAACTTTAAAGTATCGTGCGATACGTATTGGTATTGCAGGTATGGGGTACGATTCCCCCTTGAACTCGATATTTCACACAGACCTCCCCTGTACTGTAGCATGTATTGTGTGATACGTGGGAGATTTTAGTGTTTTTTGTTTAAAATAAACCATGAGACGAGAGACGTAAACAATATTGTGTCTTGCATCTCCCGATAGTATCACAGCTTGCTAAAAACTTATTTTTTTGTGAAAATTTGTAGCTTAGGACTTCACTTGAGTCCATTTCGATCTAAAATCCTTCTTTGAGCTAGATCGAAGGATCAAAACCGAAACGTCAGATTTTGTCAAGAACTTCAGTAAGTTCCATTTTTGCTCTAATTCTTTTAGATTTTTATATCGCATGGATACATGGTAGATCTATACATTCATGGAGTTAAAAATAATTTTCAGAAATTAAAATTATTTATTTATTTATTTTTAAAATAAACAATTAAAGAAAATTTAGAAAGACATACCAAATGGGCACTGTTTGGTTTACTTTTTTATATAAGATACTATAGACCATTATGTACATAATATGTCAATTTGATAGATTTCTGAAAATAAAATATATATTTTTTGTATTTATTTAATAATTAATTAAATACAAAATACTAACAGAATGCCAAAAAATTTGAAAAAATACAAGAAGCATATTATAACACATTGAAACATACTGTGTATGTTTCTTTTAATTCTATTATGTTTTATGTATATATTTTTTAAATTATATTTTTATGAAAATTAATTATTATTTTTTTAAAATAAGAAAATTTCATTAAACACATAGAACATTTTGAAACATATTGTGTTTGTTTCTCTATGTTACATCAACCCCTAACACTTAAAATTCTAGACATGCGCGACAACGTGTGTCATGAGGGTACCGATTCCTAACTATTGATACCTAAGTGTGTAATGAAGTGTAATGGTTTATAATTGTTTAATGATGTTTATTATAACATTTCCTAAAATTTCATTCAACAAATCCAAGGCTTACATAGTGTTTTTATAGATTCCATAGGCGACAACGTATGTCATGAGGGTGACGGTTGTTTTCTATATGTAATGATTCCTAAGAGTGTATTGGTGTTTAATTTATCAAATGCTGAAGTTTCATAAAAAATTTCTTCATTTGATTAGTGTTTCCCCTTTTTCTCACCGTCTCCAGGTTTCTCCCTCCATCTTTTCGTGATAAGCCACGATACGTGATACATATTGGTATCCCTAAGCTGCGATACGACACACGATATTAATACTTTAAACCATGGGTAAAATCCATGAGCTTCAATAAAACCTATGCGGAATATTAAGCTGTGAACTTTAATATTTTCCATGAACTTAAAAAAATACTTAATAATGTGACAATTTGAAGAAATCCCTTATAGCTTGCCATAATTCCACGAGCCATAGAAAACCTTAGTATCTTGATATAATGCCATGAGCAACATTATTTTTTGTCAGTAGACATAATTGCACAAGTACAGATCCATACATGATAAATTTCAGAACTCTTCATACTAATGTTTTATCATGTATGGATCCCTAATCACTTGAGACATTTCTGGGAGAAGTTGGCAGGGGAATGGAGACATTGAAATTATTACGTTGTCCCCTGCTTTTTTATGGTAACTTTAGTTTGGGGGATATTGAAGTATGCATAACTTCTGACCCGATAGACTACACCAAACATGTAAATAGCTTTTATGGTTACATTGTATATGCTCATGTGGATCGGTCCAGTGTTGAAGATATGGAAGTATTGCACTGCACTTATGAAGATGGAGAGAGCATCCTCTCAGATACAGTGACAAATTTCCACACCATAATCCGCACCTTTCGGTCCGGTGGTATGTCATGGAAGAAAGATAATTTTAGAGGGCAATCTCTCATCACCACTGATGGCTGCTGGAGATGGTGGGTGATTGACTGTCAAAGAAGATTTGAAGCAGTAGTTCACCAAGCAGGGATGTACCATGCCTTATCTTGTTCAGTCGGGTGCATCTCAAAGCACATGCCAATGTTGAGATAATTGCTAGCTTGATGGTCACCTAAAACTACCACCTTCCACACATTATATGGTGAAATTGGGGTGACTATTTGAACATTTTCGTTCCAATTCACTGCCAGCAGAAGAAGGTTGCTTCTATGATGAGTATGCCCAAGCAATGTGGACATGAAAAAGAACTATCCTGCTTGTACCATGGAGCTTTTCTGCATTTACAACCATGTTTATGTCAGGGAGCAGAGAAAGGTATCTTATGGACGATGGGTGAACCACTTTTTATACGAAGGGGTTCCCTCTCATCCATGGTTTTAAAAATCAGCCAATTCCGAGTTGGATTGGCCGATTCAACTCGGAATCGGCCCAAACCTAGCTGGTTTCTTAGTGTAAATCAGATTCTGTCAGGAATCGGTTCTGGTTTGACCGGATCTGCTGATCCGGATAGAAATCAGTCTTAGATTGGCCCTTAGATTGGTATGAATCGGTCCAGATCGGCTAATCTGAGGCAAATCTTTAGTTTGCATTGGATCAGCTGATCCGGATTGTAATCGGCCAATTCATGACCGGATCAGATCGAAATCAACTAGGACCGATTCGCATCCCGAATCTGCTTCTTTTTTTTTTTTAACCATGCTCTCATCCTTCAAGTACAAAGCCATTATATAAGGTGGAGGATATACCCAATGAAGTTTAATTTGCCGGGATGTATGCGACTTTTCTATCCAGATTTGTCTTCCCAACCTTTAGAGAAGAAATCATACACCCAAAAGTTTTTGGAGTTTCCGAGTGCATGGTGACTGGCATTAAACACAACTTGGCCGTTCCATCACTCTGTCATCTATACAAGGGTTTGACAGATTTAGCCAAATTTGATTCAAAGAAAGGTCCAGGGGTCGAGACAGTTTACCTCCCCTTTCAATATCTTTATGGGTGGATGGTTCTTCATTTTAAGAACATACATCCTAAATTGTCTTTGATGCTAGATAAGGGTCATGGTATGGTTGAAGTGATTCAAAACCAGATGGCCTTGGAAGTGAATGTTGAAATGATCTTTTGCTATGAATCAAGCTTCATTTTCCATCCCACTCATTGGGTTGACAACAAAGTTCTTGTTGACAATGGTAGCCTTAATGGAGAAGAGTGGAGATACTTTATGTCTATATGAAGTGAGACCTTGACATGGAGGCAAGGAGATTTTTTTTACCTTGAAGCCTATAACCCCTATATAATGGCAAGGGAGTTCGGACTTTATCAGGCTTGAGTAGAACTTCCATTAGAGTTTATTAGGAATACTGAAAACTCAAGGATTGTCAAAGTGCATTATCTGATTTTCACTAGCTCAAACACAAATAGATGGGCATATATTCCATCAATCACTAGAGTAGTCCGTGTTGATAGATATTATGGAGATTGGTGGATTGCTTCGTGTCGTGGGTATGTGTGAGATGAAGAATGCCTTTATTGCTGAGGGTAATCAAATCAAGAGAAAAGGAAGGGCAAAAGGCCATGCTAGGAATTAGGATTGGTGGCTATGGTTGCAGCAAGACTCGACTGACTGATGGTGTTCCGAGAATCCGAAGCCAATAGGAGGAAAGAAAGATTTAAAGTCCCCAGAGTCTTCACCGAAGAAGAGAAAAAACAATACTGTGGCTCTTGCTTCTACTTCTAATAGGCCATGAACTAGATCAGAAGGGGTGAAGGGTCTTACAGAAATGAATGACCCCCTAACTATAGATCAGATCCACCGGACGGGGAAGCCGCTCGGGTTCTACAGCTCTTGGCCTATGTTCACGCTATTAAGTAGCTGTACAACAGAATGCCGTTCGCCTTTACTTTAGTATTGAGTGGTACTTAAGTAGCTAAGTTTCCAAAGGTGAACAGCCCCCTGTCCGTTATAGTCGTAAAGGGGTTCTCTAAAAAGTAAGGTTCCAACAAAAGATGTTTTGAACATACACGAGATACCACCCATCGAAGCCGGTAGTTATTTGTTTCAGGTCTTTATATTTATTTATTCAGCTATTTTGCAGTTCAAGCCATTTTGTTTTGTTATTTGTTTTCCAGACAATATCGTGATGCCAGATGCCTCATATCGCACTATAAAAGCAAAACTCTGCAGGCAGGAGATAAAGACAGCCTTGGAGATCCGCAAAGATACAACAAACAATTTGGCAATGGCTAATCAAGATTCTTCTCTTCTTCCTCAAATCAAAGCAGATATGCTGATGGTTTGGAATTTCTGGAGACCTCTTTGCCAAATGCGAGTTTCAGAGCTATCGTAGAGTCATATCTCGTAGCTTTGTCAGCAATTGCTGATTTGCAAGCTAGGATTAAGGCTTGCCAACCAGACCCATCTCTTCAAGTACAACTCAAAGCTATAGAGGAGGAGGAGGTGGCCCTTGTTACAGAAGAGGGTGAAATCTCATGCTCTAAGTCCCTAATAGAAGCAAGATTACTTTGAGATTGAGAGTCAGATCAATGCACTCTAGCATGAAGTTGGTGAGCTAAGGGATAGTTTATCATCTATTTCATCTCGCAGAAGCTTATTGTGCCAGAGGACCAAGAATGTTAGAGATGTGGTTTATAAGGCAAAAGAGGCCATAACTGTGGACCAGAGGTCCATTGGTGATGCCAATGAAGCTTTAAGGCATCACACTATGTTGGTAGACTGACTACAAGTTGTTTTGTCTAACTTCATGGGTTGAAGCTTTGTATTTCTCCCTTTTTAATAATTATCATGGTAATCATCAAAGATATAATGAAAATTATTCTTTTTGTCATACTTGTATCTTGCATGAATTTTTACTTTGCTCTTTACAATTTAAATTCATGTAGGCTAGGAGTATAATGACTTGGAAGTCTTTTTGATGGGGGCATGGAGCTGCACATGGGCCCCACAACCCTATGGGTGGGTCCCACTCAAGAGTACATTAAGTATGGTCATGTGGGACAGTCCAAAAGATGTGACAGCCCAAAAATGTCTCTTTTAATTTATTTAGCCCCCTTTTTTTACAGAATTTTCTTGTTAGGGGTCTTTATTTAAGAGTCCTTTTAAACTTTGGGTCTTATTAGTGATTAGAAGAGTCTAGAGAGTTTATTTTAATTATGTTTTTATGCTAGGGGTAATTTAAATTCTGAAATTGTAATGGGATATATAGTCAACAATGGATCAATGATATGATGATATTGTCAACAATGGATCAATGATATGATGAATGTTGAATCAAGAACAGTTTTCTGCATCTTGTGCAACCGGCTATGGTGTGTGTTCTCATACTATGTGTCGCCCGAACCTGGAGTGGTTTCCTTAAGCTTTCTTAAGGTTCATGCAAACTAGGTGGAGGCCTAGGATCACTTGAAGTTAATTCTCTACAACAGGTCTTCTTTCCCCCTTCTTTCCTTTTATGTTTTTGTGTTCTTAACTCTAGAATCTAAGGAATTTTTTTTATTAAATTCTTTGCAACCTTCTTCATCCCTAATATTATGCTCTACAACTTGTGTTCTGCATTGCTTTTGTTTGCTGGTGAAGCTTTGAAACTTTGGAAGTTGGACCCATGGGATTGATTTATAGAACTTGGTGGTTTTCTGTGTAGGTTGTTGTTGCAACATGCATGTAGGTAGGTGAAGTGTGTGCTTGGAGATCAAGTTTATGTGACGAAAGCATTAAATATTTAACAAAGTAATACTAGGCATATGAAACTAAGCCCCAATAAAATACGAATGAAATAAGACTAAGCCTAAAGTTAAATTAATCCAAAAGATACAAGAATATCAACACTAAGTTTAATGTAAAAGACCAGGGGACTCAAAATCTGGTCACACCAGGTTTTTTGTTTTTAGGTTACTTGTACTGTGCACTCACTTGACCTGGTTTATTGGTTTGGTTGAACCAGAATTGGTTTTAAAAAAAATTTCCTATTGTCACATACCTTTTTACTGTAAAAACAAGAAACCGTAGAAATTGTTGTCACCGCTTCAAAATTCTTCAAAACACTTCCAAATCTTAGAAACAAACCCCTTTCAATGATTCCTATTGGAATATACCAACGAAAATTGCGAAATAGCACCACAAAAATTTAAAAAATGATTGATTTTGTGGCTCCTCAGGTATTCTGCTTGGATAGACTTTCCGGCAAGATTCTAGCTTGCTGGCGACCGGAAAACATCAGAAGCTGGTACCTTTTGATCCGTCTTCGACTCAGGAACGCGCTGTAACTTACTGATCTTGAAAACTTCAAGTAACGAATCGTCGGTGATGAAATCTTCGAGCAGAGGTAGAGTTGGTGAACAGAAAATTTCACTTGAAAATTATAAAAAAATAGAAAAACGAAGAAAGACGAATAATAGAATCCTTTTAACCTAAAGGGATGGGGCTAGCCTCCACCAATAGTGTTAAACTTGGTGTAAACCAAGTCCCATTCTAGGGTTTTGGTACTACAGGTCTTCACGTCAAAGAGAGGAAGAAGAGAGCTCAAAATCTGATTTCAAAATTTGTTTATTTCATGCATAAGAAAGAGTTAGGCATGGGGAACTTCTTAAATAGACTCTTACACCTAGGGTCATTACAATATAGGCCCATGTGGACCAAAATACCCCTAGACACATAAATAAAACTCCAAAAATACCCCTCAAGCAACTAAAAGACAGTAAAACCCTATTAGACAAATCTAGACTAAAATACCCTCAAAATTTTGAACCCCCCTACATGAGACATAAATAAATGTTCAAGACATAAAATAACTATAACTAATGCAAAAAAAAAAAAAAAAGTCTTAAGTATAACTAGAAGTCTCTTGGCCATGATGTCCTCATCAACTCTCCCCTCCTGGGAAAGAGTCATCTTTGACGATAGACAGTTGTAGTACTGCTCTAGAATATTAGTGTCGATCTGCCGTAGCTCGCTCTCTGTCAGCTAAGTACTGTTAATCTTTGGATGGTCTTCCACTTGACGAGGTATCTCTAATAACCTAACCTTCCCGTCAAGTAAAAATGATCTAATTGTCTAGAATAAACTCAATCTCCTCTATCTGTATAGTAATTGGTGGCGGTGGTGGCATTGGCTAAGAAAACTAATGATCTGAAACTTGGATATTTGCATATGGCTCGAAAATAAGGGTAGAATGACCATGGTAGGGAACTAGATCTCTACATTAAAAGTAGAGCTAATCCCTAAACCAGTTAGAATGTCTAAAATATAAGCATTAGATTCAATTTTATTCAATATTTTATATGGCATGGAGCTTCTGGCAGGCAATTTCTGTGCTACCCCTGAAGGGAGCCACTCATGACGGAATCTAACCATAACAGAATCACCCACTTGAAACTCCCAGTGCACACGGTGCAAATCAATCGACTATTTATGTATTTCATTGCTCATAGCAATCTAACGCCTGATCTTCTGGTTGTAATGCATGAATATGAGATGTAAATGCAGGTACAAACTCAAATGGACGATGAGATGCAAACTCTGCCGTGGACAAAACACTATCCCATGCCCTGAGGTTTTCACCAACTAGACATCTCAGTAAATTCCCTAGTCTCAGTAAAAGACCATGATTCTTGATTACCACCTTAAATAACCCATCAGTAGGTGAATGGTAATCATGTGACAAGTGCCTAACCAATGCACTCTTCATCTTCTATAGTACCTTCTTGAAATACTCAAAAGATAAGTCCCAAATGGACACTAGGGAAATGAATACTCTAGGAGTATGAACCACTTTCTCAAAGATTGTGTGAACTCTAGGCACAAGTGGGTCGCTCTCAGGTAAAAGATACAACATAGTGTCTGGAATAAGGTCAAGATTAGGTTCATGCTCAATAAGACTAAACACTGCAATTACTATGGGTATACTCACCTAAACCCCTTGAACTTCTTGGACGTCATGACTCTCTTGCTCAGTATCATGGTCAGGGTCAGTTACAACATAATTAGACATTAAGGCCTCTACAAATGTGCTTTCCTAAATTCCATGAACCTCCTGGTCAAACTTTTGAGATCCTACCTCATTATCACTAGGTATCTCCACCACAAAAAGATCATACGATTCATCAGCTTTCACTCCATCTAATGACTAATCCTCCCGTAACTCTTCATGGTGCACAATGTTTTCTGTAAGCAAAAAATGATTTATCAAATTGGGACACTGTTCAGGGTCTACTGTAAGCAAACCCTCAGCTACATCCTTCTCTTGATCAAGAGTAGGGTTAGGTCTAGAGGTGCTAAGACCTGGTGGTTGGTATAGGTGACTGTCCACTAGTAGAGACTTCTGACTTATCATCCTCACACCTAGGGTCTAGCCTCAAACACCTCTCCATGTCCTGGGCTACCCTATAGATCTGCTCTAAAGTGGCGATGTATTAAAGACGGAGTTCTTTTTGTATCTCAGGTCTAAGTCCCTCTTGAAATCTAGTGATGGTTGTATCAAGCCTCTCATGGACTCCACATCTCAACCTAATATCGCTAAACCGTGGGATGTAGTCCACTACGCTAGATGAACCCTAGCGGACTGCATTGTAATGCTTAAAAAGTCTAATATGATAATGACATGGAACATACTTCTTTTTGAGCTTACTTTGTATGTTTCCCCAATTAGTAATAGGCCTTTCACGTCTCCAATAAATCTATTGCTCAACTGACTCCCAGTAGAGTTGAGCTGACCTAACTAGTTTTATTTTGGCAAATTTACTTGTCTTTTGAGGGAAGATATTATACCAATCAAAATACTGGTCCATCCCTTGAACCCAATCCAAAAGTACTTGGGGTCTAATCGTCCATAAAATGTGTACACTCCAATCCTCATAGACCCATGGCTTGAATGGTGGTCCTGAGCGTGATTTATGTGAACTCCTCTCCCCTCCTGCGAATCACTCGTGGTATGAGGAAACAACTCTTTACGGACTTCTAAGGCTTGAAACAACCTATCCACCTTTTTTGTTAAGTTCCTAAAGGTTGGGTCTTGAGTGAGTGGGGAACTAATTCTTTCTTTTAGGGACATCTTGATATGATTGTTTAGTCCGGTGGACAAACACCAAAGGACGAAGGATAGTGAGACTATAGGACTCCCTAAGGGAATGCCTAGACTTTAAATGTATGGAAAAGGCCTAAGACTTCTAAAGAAATTCTAAAAAAAATCTAAGTGTGGAAAAATTGAACAAGTATGCTAAATAAAAATAAAATATGCAATGGTATGAGATGCAAGAAAATGCAAACTAACCTACCATGCATAAACTACACCTAAGATGCAACCTAAGGGTAGCTAAAACCCTAAACCTAAGCTCTGATACCAAATCTGATGCAACATGCATGTAGGTAGGTGAACTGTATGCTTGGAGATCAAGTTTAGATAACAATAAGCGTAAAAATATAATTAAGATTCTTCCTTACAACATGTGATGAGAGCATCAAATAAATAACAAAGTTATACTAGGCATGCGAAACTAAGGCAATAAAATACGAATGAAATAAGACTAAGCCTAAACTTAAATCAATCCAAAAGATAGGAATATTAACATTAAGTTTAATATAGAAGATCGGGGGACACAAAATCTGGTCACACCAGGTTTTTTGTTTTTGTTTTTTTTTTTCAGGTTACCTATACTATACACTCACCCGACTTGGGTCATTGGTTCGGTTGGACCAGAATTGGTTTTAAAAAAATTTCCTATTGTCATATACCTTTATGTTGTAAGAACAAGAAACCATAGAAATCGTTATCACCGCTTCAAAATTCCTCAAAATACTTCCAAATCTTAGAAACAAAACCCTTTCAATGATTCCTATTGGAATATACCAACGAAAATTGTGAAATAGCACCAGAAAATTTTTAAAAATGACTGATTTTGTGGCTCCTCAGGTATTCTGCTTGGATATACTTTCCGACAAGATTCTAGCTTGCCGGTGACTGGAAAACATTAGAAGCTGGTACCTTTTAATCCGTCTTCGACTCAGGAATGCGCTGTAACTGACGGATCTTGAAAACTTCAAGTAACAAATCGTCATGAAATCTTTGAGCAGAGGTATAGTTGGTGAGCAGAAAATTTCACTTGAAAATTATAAAAAAATAGAAAGACGAATAATAGAATCCTTTTAACCTAAAGGGATGGGGCTAGCCTCCACCAATAGTGTTAAACTTGGTGTAAACCAAGTCCCATTCTAGGGTTTTGGTACTGCAGGTCTTCATGTCAAAGAGAGGAAGAAGAGAGCTCAAAATCTGATTTCAAAACTTGTTTATTTCATGCATAAGAAAGAGTTAGGCATGGGGAACTTCTTAAATAAACTCCTACACCTAGGGTCATTACAATATAGGCCCATGTGGACCAAAATATCCTTAGACACATGAATAAAACTCCAAAAATATCCCTCAAGCAACTAAAAGACATAGTAAACCCCTATCAGACAAATCTAGACTAAAGTACTCTCAAAATTCTGTACCCCCTTACATAAGATATAAATAAATGTTCAAGACATAAAACAACTATAACTAATGCGAAAACAATAAAGTCTAAGTATAACTAGAAGTCTCTTGGTTATGATGTCCTCATCAACTACCTACATACCCTAAATTACAGGGGATTTATTAATACCATTGAATTTAGAATATGGTAAAGTAGCTTCTAGAGGGGGAACTACCCATTTAACGGGTGCTACAATGGCTCCATTTGCGATATTCCTCTCTATTATTTTGGAGATTTTTAATTCTTTCGTTTTACTTGATGGAATTTCAATGAGTTGGGTCCATAAGAACCATTAAGCCCTAGCTTTTTAATAAAAAGGAATGAGTTAGGACTTGGATTTCTAGGTTATTCTTATAGTTCAACCTTGAAATTCCTTTGTTTTCGTATTTACTGAATGAGTGTGAGACTTGTTATAATTGATTCTATTGTTACATAGAATGGGTATGTCATCTTGATAGAGATAGTTCTACCTGGTCAAATGTTCATTTTAGTATTTGGAACACGGAATTTATGGAATATATTTAGAAATATTTGAACTATGATTCATATATACCATTCAGACCCTGGGATCGGACTCAGAAAAAAGATCAAAGAATTATAAGTTTTAAATCCAAGTATTCTTCTTCTTTCAAAATCCTACTTATGCTTATTTTATTTTGACCAATGGTCAATTGTTTCTCCAGATTTTTAGTCATTACATCTGTTCATTGAATAAGAGATGATTAAATGGTTCTTACTCAGTGAAATTTTGGGCTTAGATTGATTGCTTTATTGAATCATCATTATGAATCTAAGGTTTCAATCAAAACATAGGGTCTCAACAAGAGAATTCCTATAAAAAGTAAACAGTAGTAATCTGCAATACGCACATACAAAAATAGCAAATTAACCCCCAATGAGATTTGGGCTGACTTTGGCATGCAATCTTAAATGTTACGATTGTAATCTTGAGTTCAAACCAGCAAATCATAATCAGCCTGCATAATCAGCCTGATCATTAGATCAGATTGTGGCAGTCGTTTGGCTACATTATTCTAAGAACACAGTATCTATAGATTGAAATGCAATGTTTGCATTTGGCATGCCATCTCAAGAATGGGAATTCATCTATTATATACTTATACGGCTTTCTCAATGGTTTTGAATTAGAGCAAGCTGTTCATAGCGATAGTTGTAATTTTCTGGCAATCCGTCATCCTACTTTTAATCGAGTGCCCATCCCGTTCTACATGTCACCCAAGTAATTTCTGCTCCGTTATCTCTAAATTGTTAACAGTTGTTTAAAGCCTTTGCCCAAGTAATTTCTTCTCTTTTGATGACCTCTAAATTGTTAGCAATTGTTCAGGACCTAGGTTATAATGTGGAGATTCATTCACTTTATTTTTTTATTTTGTTGGGCTTCTTGAATTTGTTTGACGGGATAAGTAATCAAATGGATCTAGAAGCCTGTTTGACAGGATGAATAATCAAATGGATCTAGAAGCAACAATGGAAGAGCCTGACTGATGTAAGACAAACGAAAACTCCCCAAAATATCAATCAGCAAGTAATCAGACCTTAAATCGAACACCTTATGAGCATGGCCGCTCCATAATCATTATATTAATTAATGGATTGTAAACTTGTAAAGCACCACATATCCAAGTTAGGAAATCTCTATTCAATGTATTCTCATCAATCACGGACAAGTAATTCTCATGGAATCCAATTCAGCATCACTTAAGTAATTTATCAAACACCATGTATTCACAAAGACCACGCAACACTTCAACATCAAAACTCCAAGAAAGGTTACCAGCTGCCTGCAGTGTATGTCTTAGGTTGGAAGAGATAAACTTAAGTATACTTACCTTGCTGAAGACATTCTCTTCTTGAATTCGTAGAACCCTTCTTGAAAGCTTGACTTGTCAAAGATCAAAGGTGTCAAAATAGTCCCTCTCACGAATGGAGAACCCCTATTTATAGATGTGGATATTGATCTCTCTTGGAATCTTTTTGAGTTTAGAAGATTTGAGTTCATAACTGTGTGGGAATCATATGGAGATCCTGATCTTTATCTTGGTTTTGGTCTCCCAATTCAATTTGAGCTATGATTCTTGATTTCTTAGATAATGTTTTTTTGTAAGAATGTTTTTATCTGACTTAAACACTGCAACAAGCATATTTGTGTTCAACTCGAACTTGTATCCTTCAAATCCATCAGCAGACACTTTATACTGCTTGTTGAATTTATTCTTTTTGCCAAGAGCCATGTATTATAATTTTACTCATGGGAATTGAGATTTTTGGAGCGAAGACATATTACTCGTTCATGTAGAGCACCATTGCTCTGTTCATTGTAATATTGCACTTTGAGCATAAGTATATCGCTCGTGCAAATTTTTCACAGTGAGCACAAATATATTGTTCGTGCAATTGTTGTACTTTGAGCCTGAATGTTCTGCTCATTAATTTTGGGTGTATATACTACTCGTTAGCTTCCAGCATTATAATTGTTCATCGGATTTTGATTAGTGCCATGTCATACTTCTGTTGGCGCCAAATCTTGAACCCTTGTGCAACACGTCTCACAAAGCTGCCTCTGTACTTTCACATCTGTCTCTGCACTGTCGCATCACTGTACACATTAGTGAATTTAATGAGCATCGTATTATTGTACATCATATTAGTAATGATTCGGTGCTGCACAGGTCCACAATACTTTAATACTGCTCATGGAAATATTTCCCTTGCCAACAGTGCAGGTACCTACTTGGAGGGAATTCTGTGATTCAAGGTTGTATTTTATTTCTTGTTTTCCTGAGGTATTATTTTTCGTTGGGTTGTGTAACGGTAAAATATTGTTAGGGAGTTGTATGAGTATTGGATTAGAGAGATGGGAGCAAAAGAATACAGAGAAATAGACTTACGAAGAAGTGAAAAAAAAACTAATAAGCTAGTTTTAGTTCTACTGTGCCACTGTAGAGATTGAAGTACCCATTTCCTTGAGACATTTGTGTTTTCTTCTTTTTGTATAAATTTCTCAAGAGAAGTATAATTAACAATGAAACAACTTATACAAATCTTTCATTGACAACCTGTCCTTGGCCCTACCATGAATATTCTCCTAATATTTTTCCACTCTTGGTAATTGTAGATGAGATCCAAATTGGAATTTGTTACTCTCATCTTAAAATTTTGTCCACTTATATAAATATTGCATGGTGAACCAATAAGCTGAGGGGGCTTCCCAGCCTTTGGTATGTTGACCAAGATACTTGCTTAGTCTTCAAGGGTGAAATGTGTTATGTTGTACAAGATACAGAATGCTGAAGTTGATGCTGCTTTCAGTCTCAGATATTTGCTACTTAATTGGTTTGTTTGCTCGTGATAGGTTTATGAAAGATTGTGTATGGTTGCTTCCTGTTTTACTTATCCAATCTCTTTTATTAGCAATGATGAAAATTTGAAATGATCAATTCACAGCTTCTGTTAATTCATGCTTCTTCTAGAAAAAAGAAAAGTATTTGAGTTGCCCATTTATAAGGAAAAATGCTTATGTTCAAAGTACTACAGAGGAGGCATCATCAGGACCTTCTCTTTCATTGGGGAGCAGCATTTCTAAACTCACTACCATGGCTTGGGAAACATACAAAGGCAAGCCAGTCTCATTTTGGATTCTGCTAGTCCTAAGTAGTGGAGCAATGCTTCTGGCTTTTCCAGCTTCCAGTCTCTTGTCTCGTCTCTATTATGCCAACGGAGGCAAGAGCAAGTGGATCATCTCATGGGTTGCAGTTGCAGGGTGGCCTCTAACTGCCCTATTCTTAGTTCCTATGTACTTCTTGGGTAACATCCAGCCTACTGTTCTTACCTACAAACTCACTCTCTCTTACATTCTGTTGGGCTTCTTAAGTGCAGCTGACAACCTCATGTTTGCATTGGCCTATGCCTACCTCCCAGCATCAACTGCTTCTCTTCTGGCATCATCATCCCTTGTGTTCTCAGCAATATTTGGGTATTTTATTGTGAAAAACAAATTGAACAGCTCTATTATAAATGCTATTGTGATCATAACTGCTGCCATGGTTATCATTGCTTTGGATTCAGCATCAGATAGATATAGCAACGTCAGCAACAGCCAATACATCACAGGATTCATCTGGGACATTGTGGGATCTGCCCTCCATGGACTTATCTTTGCTGTTTCGGAGTTGGTTTTCGTTAAGTTACTGGGAAGAAGATCCTTCCATGTTGTGTTGGAGCAGCAAGTCATGGTTTCTCTGTTTGCCTTTTTGTTTACCACAGTTGGGGTTATCGTGAATAGGGACTTTCAGGGGATGAAGTCTGAAGCTAGAAGTTTCAAGCATGGAGAAGCCTCATACTACATGGTTCTCATTTGGGCTGCTATTACTTTTCAAGTGGGGGTTTTAGGTGGCACTGCAGTGCTTTATTTGTCTTCTACTGTGATGGCTGGTGTTCTTAATGCAGTAAGGGTGCCTCTCACAAGCATTGCAGCCGTTATCTTGTTTAACGACCCTATGAGCAGTTTCAAAATTCTCTCTTTGGTTATTACCTTTTGGGGATTTGGATCTTACATATTTGGCCAGTCCTCTTTGAGTAAAAGGTCCGTTTAATAATCAGTTTGCAAGTCCTTAGATGATTATTAGTTACGCTTATTGTGATAAATTATCGGGTATGTGTAATTAGTTCTCTAATTTTGTCCCATTTGTTTACTGATCTTCCTTTCTTCTTCTGCCCTAATGCATTAGGGCAGAGTCCTGCAGTCATTAGCATTCAGTTCCATAGGCACATTATATTCCAAGCATCGGACAAATGTATCTTCATGCATTAAAAAAAATGCATATATGTTCCTTTGAGAATATATATATATATATATGTGTGTGTGTGTGTGTGTGTGTGTGTGTGTGTGAGAGAGAGAGAGAGAGAGAGAGAGAGAGA
>JAOXJP010000001.1:15615689-15637394 GCA_025762735.1 Platanus orientalis
CCATGTATAGCACAATAGACAGCCATGATGTTAGCTGTACATAACCGTTACTCACACTTGTAATCTCTATTTAAGATGAATACAATACCAAAGAAAGGCAGGTTAGTTTTCCTACAGCTAGTCCATTGTTCTTGAAAAGTACAATGATTTTAATTGGGTATTAGACTCTGATGAGTCGAAGTTCACAAGTGGATTAGTCACACTTGGAGGTGAAGTAGTATCTTGGAAATTCATTGAAGCAAACTTGTGGAACTTTGTCTACAATAGAGTTAAAGTTCATTGCCTTGCAAAAGGTAAGAGATGAAGTAGAATGGCTTCAAAATTTGTTGGCAGATGTGCCTTTATGGACAAGACATGTCTTATTTATTTCAATACGTCGTGTAAATACAACTGCCACAGCTTGAACTACTTGTAAACTTTATTATGGTAAAAGAAGACTCATTTGCTTAAGGCATAATGTGGTAAGGTAGCTTCTATCTAATGGAGTTATTGCTCTAGAATTTATAAGGTGTTTAACTAATCCTTTGACTAAACCATTAACTAGAAAGTTAGTGATGGAAACATAGGGGAGGATGGGGCTTAAGCCCATTTAGATGAACAACCAATGATGGCAACCCAAGTTACCCAACTTACAAGCCACATTAGAAAGTAAGTTCAATGGGTAATCACAAGTCATTGTGTTGAGTTCAATGGTAGCACTATCACTAGTGTCCCTTTCCTATGGTATAGATAGTGTAAAGTGCAACAAAGTAAGGGATGGGTTTTATAACTTTTAATGAGTTTATATCCTTTATAGGTGGGGTCCTATAGTTGTAGTACGCACTTGATAAACTCGCCTACGTGAGTGTGGAAGTGAGACTTGAGAATTCAAGTGGTGTGCATGGTCGAAAGAGCACCGAATCAAGAAAGAACTAGAAGGTATCAGAAAATGATGTGCGGTGACATGTACAATTGACTTACAACAAGGAATCTAAATTCAAGTAATTTATAACACCTAGTTTTCGTAAGTCCTATTATGTTAATCCTAAAATGCTGGTCATAGTCCAAAAGACACCAACATTTATGCACTTCAATTTCAAGCATGGATCAAAATCTTGAGATCGGCCGATTGAACCTTGGATGGATTGGCTGATTGAACCTAGGCTGGATCGGCTGGATCTGTCTCAAGCGATCCTGATGTAGGATATTCCTAAGAACTTCAAGTAATTGTCCAAAATTAAAGTGCGGAAGCAAAACCCAAGATTAAGATGTTAGAACTCACAAGTAGCTACAAGATAAAAGAAAATAGAGATTGAAATATTTAAACTAGATTTAGAGAATTTAGAATGGAAAAGAAGAGTAAGAGAGACGCGTCAAAAAATTCTGAAATTTCTAGTGCAAGTTCTGACGTATAAAGAGTTTTCATAATTTAAATTTCATGAGATTTGGATAAGATTTGATTTGTTAAATCATGAAATTTCATAAAATCAAAGATTCTTTAATGAAGGTTTTAGGCAAAACAACAGGGAATCTTTAGGCTTTAAGAGAGAAGGAAGAAAAGAATCAAGGGAGAAATTGAGGCCTTTTATAGCGGATCACATGGGGATCAAAACCCTACTAGAAAGAAATGTATCAACAAGTAATAACAATGGAAACTGAAGAATTAATTAAGTAATAGAAGGGCCACAACTACCTATTCAAATCAGGACCATATACCCCCAGTTACAGCTTGCGATTTACAGTTAGATTTGATCCTAAGAGCTTCAGCTGATGGTTCATGTGTATGCAGAATTCTGGGATTTTCAGTACTTTAATACTTCTAGTAATGGAGGTATAGCAGTAAGAAGGTGGAGAAGAAACTAGAAAAAGGAAGAAAATTAAGGAATTAGAATTAGAAGTATGAAGAAGATAGGGGAGGGAAATAGGGAGCTTCCTGGCTGCACCCTAGAAAGACAGAGAAAGAAATAGGGGAGCCTTAGTAGGCGTCACCCTTGGGAGGGAAAAAGAATAAGCTCACGGCCACTGTAGGACACACCCAATAACAAAAATAGATTCTTTTTCTTCACTGATTAATTCAAGAGGAGGGGTGGCCTTTATGTAGGCTTACAACTTAGACAATTATAAATCTCTAAAATTTAAAGCTTCTAAAAATCCTAAACTTGCCAGCCAAGTTTTCTAAAATCTAAGAATTACTAAAAATCACACTTCCTAAATTTAAAAGCTACTAAAAGTTGGGAGAAATAAGGGTTGTCGGGGCAAGCACATTAGTGGGCCCCTCTTATTGACTTTGGAGGCCACTAAAGGACAAGCTAAGCATGGTTGTTGATTTTGCCTATGTTCCCCAAATACCCTTGGGTAAGTTAGCCTTATTACAAGTTCATGCCTTCAACTAAATTCCTAAACACTAATGACTCTAAAGGCTTTATTATATACAAAATCCCACCCCTTCCAAGATCCTAAATAACCCCACATAGTATATACATTTAAATCTGGCCTCTTATGTGGGGGTATATACATAAGTCTAGCATTGTTATCGTCAGATCCTGATCTGATTTGGCTTTGTTTGGATCGGCCGATCTTTAGAACCATGGTTTCGAGTGCTAACCTAGTCAAATTGTGTTTTCAAAATTTGAATCATGTGGGATTGTTGTGTTTTATTTATTAAGTGATTCAAATTTTATATCTCGTGAATAAATATTTAATTACTTATTTTATTTATTTCTTTGGTTTTTGGTAATTTAACCAGTTGGGGACATGAGTCATTAGGAATGACCAATAACTTACAAGTTTGTCTCCATACAACTCTCAATGAGTTTTTGGGAATTGGATTTTATTTTATTGTTTCTTTTCAAGACAAGAATTAAGACCTTCTCTACTCTCTTCAACCAATATAATACACAGTCCTTGGGGTACATTTGGAGCTATCTCAACATAATTTTCTTCCTCTATGATCTTCTTCTCCAAGTTTTCTTCTTCCTCTTTCATTTTGACTGAGTCAAGATTGTACTTGTGTTTGTGGAGCCTTCAAGGGATCATGCAATCCTTTGGAGAAGTAGGACTGTTGAATCCTAGAGTCTGGCTGCCGCAATACCTCTTGCACTGAGGAATTGATCCAAAAGTGGGGCAAAATCATATTCAAGGACAGTGCTTATCTTTCTAATTTAATGCTCCTACTTGATAGCTTGACAGTGTAATTCATCTGTATTAATAGTTTCATTAAGCTATTATTTTAAAACAGTTTCACTTCATATCTCACAATCGCTTAATAACATTTCCATCACCGTGAGAAAGATGATAGAGTGAGATAGGTTAGGTTGCATTATTTAGAATCGCTTCTTTTTTTGATAGGTTATTTTAGGTGAAGATGGATTTTGAACCCAGGTCTGTGGTACGACACTCACTACCAACTTTGCAAGCTGGTTGGTAAATTTCATTAAAAGGAGGCATACACCCATTTTTGAATGCACCCCAGTTCATCCCCTCCCCACCTACTAAAAGCAAAGAAAGAAAACCTAATGTATCTCCTGACATTGATTAAAGGGTTAAACTCTATGCAATTCAGATTTTTGTTAAAATGCTTCATGGCTGGATAGGTATAAGCCCTTTCAGCCAATTCCCACATGGAATCTGTGGTTCTTTAGTAGTTGTACTGTCTTCATTAAGTAGTGATGCGGAACAAGAAAGAGCCCATATTCAAATTTGATGGTTTTATGTAGGGGTATTTTGAAAATTATGGGTTTAAAATTTTATATTTGTTTTTTTGTTTGGTCAATTTTAGGTTAATCTAAGTTAGTTTTTTATCAGTCAGTTTAAGGGTTTTCATTTATTTTCAAATAAACTAGGTTTTATTTAATTTTAAAGTAAGTGAAAGAGCTAATCCTGTTTTTTTTTTCTTTTTTTTTCTTTAGGCCCTATTTTGGAAGGTCAAAACTTAACCATTTGGGATGATTTTGGTGTCATTTAAAAGGTTATTCAGTTACCTTTCCAACGAGACCAAGATCTTGAGAATTCGATGTGATTTGGGAAAATTATGGCCAAAATACTAGCGGGGTATAACTTAATTACAAGATTTTGTTAATTTAGAAGTTTTAGTTTTAAGAAGTCTAATTATAGTGAGATTTGGGAAGATTGACATGTAAAGTCTATATATATGCTTGTAACCCATAATTTTATTAATGAAATTGATAAATAAAAAAATTTCTTGTTTTTTAGCTCTTGGCTAGTGTGTTCTTTCTTTGTGAAGTCTAAAAATAAGGAGTGGTTTTCCCCAAAGTGGATTCCTTGGGTTTATTCAAGCTTGGTGGAGGCTAAGATCTCTTGTTTTGGGTTTGGAAAAGCTTCAAATCAGGTCTTCATCTTTTCTTTAATTTAAAGTGTGTTCTTACTTCCGCTATTATACTTGGCTTTTATTTGAGATTCTTGGTTATCATTCTATATCAATTGTGGTATCATCTCCATTGTATTGCATCAAGTAGATCACTTATTTAGAAATAGTTTGGCATACAAAAGAAAAAGGTTGTAATCGAAATGGAGTAAATTCATTTCGATTATGGGGTGGACGGGAAACAAACCTAACCTTTAGCTTTTTGCACAAGTTGCTGCTCACCGGACTCGAACGCGCATTTTCATGCTGGACGGCCCAAGCCACTACCATTGCACTAAAGCAATGACCCAAAATAGATTAAATCCATTTACCCCCAAAAAAAGAAGAAGAGAGGAGTAAATCCCAATTGTCTAATGAGAGGGTGGAAACAATGCAAAAAAAAATTAAAAATAAAATATACAACTGATAACAACCATTTTTTCCCCTGCCAATACCTCTAGCATGGGTGGGTGCAGCATTATCCTCTCAGGAGTGAGGGAATCTTCCTGACAGAATTCTGCTGTTATGTGATGTTAGCTGCCTCGCCCGGTGATGAGGCTGTCTGTAGGCGAGTGGCTGTACCCAAAAAAAAAAAATCATTCTAAGCAAGTGTTGGTCGCCCCTTCACTTGGGTTTGTGTAGAATACCATATTATGGTTACCTCTGAACTTAATCAGACAGTTCCATGATTCCGTCCATGTTCCACTGTTTCACGGGCCTCCCCTTCCCTATTAAATGGTTGATCATTACTGAAATTCAATATGTGTGCAAATTCTTCTTCTTTTCTTTAAATGTTAGTGTAAGGAATTTTGAAATGAATCAAAAGCTAAACCAGGTACTAATTATTTTTGGGTGTAGATAATCAAAAGAAGATATCACACCTCCTGGAGCTACAAGGTTCTGGTGGCCTAAAAATTTTCCGAGCAGACCTTACAGAAGAAGGGAGCTTTGATACTGCTGTGGCTGGTTGTGACATTGTCTTCCATGTGGCAACACCCGTGCACTTTGATTCTGAAGACCCAGAGGTAACACTGAAGCAAAAAAACTGGAGAATAAGGAAGAGAAACCAATGCTTTAAAACTCCAACAAGATTGGACCAGACAGTAGGACAGATTAAGTGATTAACCCAGTAGCCAAGACCTTAAGTGGGTTGGCCTGATCCCCGGCCTAGTCACACATAAAAAACAGATTAAGCCATTAATCAACTGATTGAACGATAAGAACTAGCCAACTTAACCAGTTTAACCGCTGAACCAGGACTAAAGATTATATCTATTTGCTTTTTTACCAATTTTATGTAGTGTAAAAAAGCCCACCTTACTGGTCATCCTGGTTCAGCCTGCTCATCCAATTGGAAACCTGCTAACTGATTGAATTCTGATCTGGGTTTTAAAATATCGAATGTCACAACAATGTTAAAACATTTTACTGTGATTTTTTTATTTGAATAGAATGATATGATCAAGCCAGCGATTCAAGGGACATTAAATGTTTTGAGAGCTTGTGTGAAATCGAAGTCAGTGAAGCGTGTGGTTATGACTTCTTCGGCAGCTGCTTTATCCATAAACCAGAACAATGGGACTGGTCTTGTCATGGATGAGGAGTGCTGGACTGATGTCGAGTTCTTGTATTCTGAGAAGCCACCGACTTGGGTAATGCCTGCTTCCATGTTCTCCTAAGCTTAATCATGTTTTATGATATTTGAGTAGAGTTGTTTGAGTGTTAGTGTGAGCAGAATCTGAGCTTGTCTGAGCAGCTTGTGGGCCATGTAGCTTAAAATGAAACTCGTTGAGCTAAATGAGCCAGAACTGAGCCACGTGGTAAGCCTAGTTGAATATCTCAAATACTATCTAATAAAAGAATTAGACATATTAAGTATAAGTATGATGTATTTAAACCCCTTTTTTCTTTCTCTTTAACCTTTCAGTATTCGAGTTTGTGACATTGTTGTTATAACCAGCAACAGGTTGAGTCCAGGCCAAATAGAGCAAAAGTTCATGCTCAACTCAGGTCAAATGCTGCTTCTAATAGGTTGAAAAACTGCATTTTGGGGCCCAACCCAAACCAAATCAATCCGTGGAATGACCTGTAACATGACCCAACTTTTTTTATTTTATCGTTTATTTTAATTTTTTCTGTTTTGGTATAGAACATGACTCAACGTGAGCTGATTAAGAACTTACCCTAAGGAGGGAATGATCAATATTCAGGTTGGTACAGCTAGGTAGGATTGCTATGAGGGCTGGCCCATAGGCTATAGGATTCGGATCATGGGCCTGGTTTGGTGCTCATCTTTTAGGGTCAAGTATTTGTCAGACAAGCCTAGGTCTAGTATAGCCAACCCAATGGGCCCTGGAATAAGTGTTTTTGATATGATTCTAACTGCTGATGTGGCAGCACAAAATGGGTCATGCATTTCTTCAAGTCAGCCTCTTTCCTTGCTTCAGTCCAATAGCCTTCTGCCATGTGCCAAAGGTTAGGTCTGTGTCCCGTCCACCCCTCCCTGGCTCCCAGCACCCTGTATTACGAGACCAGCACTGGGTAATGACCTTTTTTTATTTATAAAAGTTCAAGAAAATTTAGGAAAATTTGAGGGCTATATAATGTAAAAGTGCAATACACAGTGGGGCAATGGATTGATGCGGATTTGGTCACTGTACATGTACTAAACCAGGGGATCCCCTGTAAGATGAACAGGATGGATCTATCATATAAGCCCTCCACATGGCATAAAACTACCTAATTCAATGGTTGATTGGTTCAGCTGATCACAACTATCAATTGCACTGACATTTCTTTAAAATTAAGACTTTTATATGTTATCTAAAAGTATAGATTAAGGTAAATGGTTGAGATCATTTAAGTGACTCATTTACACATACAGGGTTATCCAGTGTCAAAGACATTGGCCGAGAAGGCAGCATGGAAATTTGCTGAAGAAAACAAAATTGACCTCATCACCATCATCCCTACTCTCATGGCAGGTCCATCTCTTACTCCTGACGTTCCCAACAGCATCTGTATTGCCATGTCCTTACTAACAGGTATGAAACTGGAGCACAAAACATAACAGTGAATGTGATTCCATACAATAGTTGCCATGATTAGGGAAAAAAAGGAAGTGCTATTTATCATCATCATTATTGTTGTTATTGTTTGCATAAGCTGCCATTTGACCCACAATTTAGATACCAGTACATACTCACACTAAGGGTGCAACTTTGGCTGGGCTCAACTGGAATCTGATCAATTCAGGGCTGGCATTTTTCTGGACCTTGGGTTGAGGTCATAGGAACCTTGACCTAAGCCCAATTATTATGCAATGTAAATTTTCATATGTATGTAGGCGTACAAATATGCAGAAGGCCTCCCTGTAACTAATAATGCCAATACTTTCCAGCTTCAGTGGTTGCTGCACACACTTCCGACGTGGTAGGTCGTGGGTTCAATCCTGTGGAAAGAAAGATTTCCACGGATAGGCAGTGCCCATGCATCAAAGTTTCCTATGTCACGCTTGTTGTATTGAAGATTCAAAATATTGAATCTTTAATACAGTGGACTGATCCAAAGTGCTTGGACTGATCCAACATAAAGTGGACCGATCCAAATGCAAATTGGATCAATCTGGGTGCTCTAGGAAATGTGCAGAGGTGTCTATAGACATAAAGATGCGATTTTTCATGTAAAGATGTGTCTAAGATGTCTGTAGACACATCTAAAAGTGTTTCTACAATTTCTATAAATAAAGGGGAAACATCGAAACATAAATGGCTTGAATTTTGGAAAATCTCTCATTCTCTCTCTCTTTCTTTTCTGTTTTCTCTGCAAACGTTTTGGCTTTCTCTGCAAAAACTCTTTATAGTTTTTGTTTGAGATTTGAAATTTTGTGTTTATTGGATTTGAATCACACTCATTGCCATTTGTTGTGGATCTTCTTGTATTGTGTGGGTCAAAGAAAATCGTGTTGTTGAATCTTGGGACGGGCGCCGACAAAGCTAATGCAGCATGCATGTAGGGTAGTGAGTGTGTGCTCAGGAGATAGGAATAAAATTGATGAAATAATGAAGAAAAATAAACAAGATTCCTACTTGCAATTTCACATGCTAATTCAGACAGTTCTTAAATTAGGCTTAGTATGCAATAGAGGATTTAAGGCTTACAAAATAATAAACAATTAAAGGCCTAGTAAGTATGTTTGTTTATTGAGTCATTTTAGGGAAGGAAAAAAAATTAGGGCTATGCCCAGGCGAAATATTATGACTGAAAATTGCCCCAAAAATGCCTAAATTATGCCAAAATCAAGGAAAACAATTCAAATTACTCAAGGAATAGCTAGAAAAACTAAAGATAGGTTTAGAATATGTTTTAGGCTTAAAAAATAGAGTAGAGATGGTAGAATTAGGCTAGAAAATTGAAAACTCAACTCCAGACCATATGCCACAACATGCCTACCAATCAACTCCAGACCATATGCCACAACATGCCTATCAATCGCTAATTTTGGGAATTTAAAAGAGGGTTCAAAAAAGGGGATCAGTACCTGTTTTAGATGCAATCCACCTTCTTGATGCTTTTAGATGATAAGACAATCAAATTCCATAATCAAAGTGGCTGAAAATTGGGGATTTGACGAAGCCAAAAAAATCTACTCCTGTACTAGTATTTTCACCTCCCTCAGAACAACCCAAACTTGAGTTTTATTTGATGAAGTTTTTCCAAAGTGGGACCCACCCTCTAAGATCGTCCAAGGGTGTTGATCACCCTAGAAAAGTCCAGTTATCAAAAGATGTAGCCGTTTGGGATTGTTATGCAATCTTGTGAAACCACTCAGAAATAGGATTTCATGCTTGATATGCTAAGGTCAATCCACCAACAATTTGAACTTGCAATATTTAGAGGGTTGTTGCTATCATAGGTGTTGCCCATGTGTATCCTACACCCTGGTGGAATCAATTCAGGTAAAGCTCTGACAGTGGGGAGCTGGTATCAATTCTCGTACATTTGCCCAAAGAACCCAAATCATGCTTGGCTTTTTGTAAATCCCTTGAAATCTCTTCAAATCAGCAAACTAAGGTGGCTAGCATGTAAAGGATGTGTCGTCCAACAGAGGTGAAGCTATAGGAGGTGTTATTTCAATCAAAACTTCAAAATCCAGGTGTTGGTGATTGATTTTCTACAAACTATTAATTTTCAGCAGCACAAAATCTAAAGTAAATTGATAAACAAGATGAAAAGAAAGAGAGTGAGGACCTTTAACTTAAGGGGAGGGAGTGACCTCCATCACCAATGCTAAACTAGGTGGAGGCCTAGACCCATTTCAGGGTTTTGAAGGTCTTCAACCTACAACAATGAAGAAATAAAAAGGAGAAGGTAAGTGAAATCAAAATTTCAAATATCATAGCATCAATCTCTTAGCTGGTCTTGGGCTCTATAAATAGAGTCCCATAGCAAGGGCAACTACAAATAAATAGAAAGTGAACAAAATAAACCTCTACTACTCTCATGATTAAAATACCCCCAACTACAAATAATAACGAAAATACCTCTAACAATTAAAGACTAAAATACCCTCACCAACATGTGCCCCCCTCCAACAAGAGACAAAAAGTGACAAAATAAAAATAAAAACTCTAATGGAACCAAAGCATGGACACATCTCTCCTACACCTCCTCTAGTAGACCTGGAACTCGTGCCTAGACTTGATGTCCTCATCAAAAGCCCTACCACATCTTAATAGAGGTGAATACCGTTAAGGACCACGCCTCAGCACAAATTGATAAGTTCATTCTGATTTTATTTTCTTATTATTTATAGTTTAATTTCCTATAGTAATTTTCTGCTATTACTTTATTTGGTTCTTTGTATTTGTCTAGTAGTAACTGGATTGAATTATTTTATTTTGAACATTTATTCAATCTGTTCTTGGGACTGTTTAACAACAATCTTAACAGTAATTGGTTGTTAAACATATAGAAATTTGCTTTGGACTCATTTGGTGAAAGATGTTTCGTCAAATATTTTGATTTGGGTTTTATCATGTGTTTAGGAAGATTAAAGCACTCTTGCAATTTTTAGTAACTTGTAGAAAGAAAACCCATTTAGGTTCCCATGTTTTCCCGATTTCTTGGATAAAAAAGGGAATAGTGATTGGAAACAGTAGTTGGTTCCTACTATTTCTCTACTCTATGTGAAAAGATGATAACCTTGTATGCTGCCATTTCATTGTTTTAAATATCTGAGATTTGGTTATGCAATTTTGTTGACATACGATATACCTATCACTCTGAACAATAAGGAATCAGAATTTTATGTTAGCGTGTTTACTTGGAAATATTTGGTTTCTTATCCTCATATAGTAAGAATCATTCTTGCAATTTCGATGGCATGATGTAGGATGATTGAGAGTTTGAGACATGTAGGGTATAAAATGGAAAGGAGGAAGAAGTAAGTTGGTAACTTGAGATAATTTGCTTCCTTCTACACTTTATCCTCACCTGAATCAACAGAAGAGGGCAATACAGGGGCCCCGCCGGAATATCGTCCAGGAACACCAACCCATCCCATCTCTCTTCTTTACACTAAAATTCTTTAAGTCTATGATTCTTTATAAGGAATTTTTTGCCAGACAGTTTCATTTATTACCCACATGGATGTTGTGATATAAAAGGGAACATTAAGCCATTTCACGAATCAACACCTTTGTTTACTCGACTATTTGATGAACCAACATTGTCATTTACTCAACTTCTTGGTGAATTGACGCCTCAGGTTTGCACTCATTCTAATGGCTTCAACAAACCAACACCTTTGAAAGTCACCAGACTCTAATGCTGATTTTATAAACAACATGCTAGAATCTTTCCAAGATCTGAACCTTTCTGGTTCTAAAAAGAATTTACAAAATAAAAAAAACATGTTCATGCTTTGAGGCAGTGATACAAAGAAGGCATGACAGAGTGGGTCCTTACAACATGCTAGCCACAAGGCATTGAAATGGCCACCATGTTCTGTTCGAGGGGATTCTGTTGCAACCCAACATGGTGACCCCTAAGTTTGATACAAAGAAAGTTTCCCTAAAGGTGGCTGAGTATATAGTACGAGTCTTATTAGCGGACGGTGTTGGCAAGCCTACCGACATATTACCTTTCATTGTTTTTAGTTCCAATTATAGTGGAAAACAAAATTGAGCAATGCCAAAGAGACTTCCTTTGGGGGAAAGGAAAAAATCAGGCAGACATGCACCTAGTAACGTGGGAAGAAGTGTGTAAGCCTAAGAAATTTGGGGGTCTTAGAATTACTAGAGTTAGAGATATGAATATAGCGCTTTTATTCAAATGGTTGTGGAGATTTGGGAGTGAAAAGGACAGCTTATGGTGCCAAGTTGTGGCAAACAAGTATAGGATTGTAAATGAATGGGAGTCAAGAGTACCTCGCTACCTTATGGGTGTAGTTGTTAGAAGGCCATATTAAAATCCTTGGAGGATTTCAAAAAAGGAGTTAAGGTGAAGGTGGGATCAGGGGCAAAAACTAGATTTTGGATGGATAAATGGTGCTCTCCTAGACCGTTGATGTGGAAACACCCAAATCTCTATTGTTTGGCAAGAGACAGGGAGATGATGGTGTAGGATTAATTGGAATCCTATGGGATCTCGGGGAGTTTGGAATGTAGACTTGCGGCGTGGGCTAAATGATTGGGAGGTGGAGGACTTAGCATGTTTGTTGGGCGGAGTGGATCCGTTCTCTTTAAGGGAGGAAGTGGAGGATCAAGTAAGATGGACCTTTGCTAGTAATGGGTCTTTTTCTGTCAAATGGGCAGGTGAGGACTCTCCTAATAGCATAGGACAGATATATGGAAACTTCATCTCCTTTCCAAGGTAGTTTTCTTCATTTGGACCTTGCTTAAAGGTAGACTCCCTACCATTGATTTGCTTCAAAATAGAGGTATGATTCTCCCGAACATCTGCTACCTTTGTATGCGTAACGCCAAATCTGTTGAGCATTTATTTATTCATTGCTCTTACGCTCGCTTCTTAGAAAATTGATAAGGTCCCTAAGAAAGGAAGGGTTCTATGGCAACTACTAGGCCCGGTAGTTTGTTGGCTCATTTGACTTGAAAGAAATAAGAGGATCTTTGAAGGTGGTAAAGAACCAGCCTACGTGCTTTTCTGTAAAGCTAAGGAACTAGCTTTTTTCTGAGGCCTTGGTTGGAAAGACCTTGGAGATTATTTGGTGTCGGACACCGTAAGGGGTTGGGAATTAAACTTCAAATTGTCATTTTTCTTTTTTTGTCGTTGTGTAGTCTTTGGGGATTTCTCATCCATTTTCTTTCTTTAACGACATTTTCTCTTATCAAAAAAAAAAAAAAGTTTTGGGTTCTGTTTTGCATGAACGAGTAACAAAGGAATGATGATGGAAAGAAGGGTAGTGTTTTTTTTTTTTAGGCTTATGACGCACATTAGTGCAGGTCTCAGTGGCAATTAAAAATTAAAAATTACAAAAAAAAAAAAAAGAACCATTGGATGTTTGGTTTATGCAAACACAACCGATGAATGCTTGGTTTCTCACTATGATTTAAAAAGTGAAATAAAATAATTTTATCCTTACTGAAGGTCAAACTATGTTGGATCTCTATTATATGGTCTGTCATGATAAACAATGTGTTGTTAAAGGAGGTTGCTTATAGTTGGCTTGGACCAAACCAAACCAAACAAAACCTATAGTGGTCTTAAGTCTGTAACAAACCCAGCCTGAACTTATCAAACCATATCTGAATCAATCCCATTCATACCCAGCCCAACCAAAGCCAAAAAAATCTCCAAGCCCTAGATCTGAATGTGACAAGTTGGGGACAGCTACGAATGTCACATATGGTTCATTTTATGTTTTAGACATTGGTTTTATGGTAACGTGATTCTCTAGGTTCAAGATGAAAAGTGTGTAAACCAGGGAGACTGATGTAATGTTATCGACTTTAGCCTAATATGTGTAAGGTTGAAACACATCAAGAGGAATTTTAGGAGATTTAAATTATTGGTTGAGATATGTAGGATTAATATACTCCCAACTCCAGCTAAGTGAATGGAAAAGAGATGTTTTGGTGATTTCCAAGTAATTTAAAAGATAATAATAATAAATAAATAAATTGTGTTGGAATCCTATTGTTTAACATAAGGAAGATACTACCAAATTCTTCCATTTGAGAACTCTTTCCTAGCACTGAGTTATGAGTTTGATATGAGTGCAAATGTGGATTGTTAAAAGGAAACTATCTACCTTATGGAATAACTTATATCACAAAACTAATATTCTTCTTGCTTCTTGGAGAAGTACAAACCTTAACTCTTGTGCCAACGCCGTGTGCTCGGGTGGCTGTGGTGTCTGTCTTCTTTGTGGAAGATCCAGGATCAAATCCCCTAATGGTTATGAAGTGTATACGTGATGTTGCCTGAACTGTTTATCTTGACTTTGTTCTAGTCATGCCTGTGTTGTAGTCAAATGATGAAAATGATTGAGGTCACCATGGAAACCAATAGAGTTTATGTCAAAGCCAAATGTGCATACATAGATTATGAAAGACAAGTTTGCAAACCAAGTATTTACTTAGTAAAGTAAATGTATTTACGTCTGTCTTTACCGAATATAATGTGATTTGCATAGAAAAGAATAGATGGTTGACATAGGAACCACCAAATTTATCTGTCAAAAAAAGAATTGGCTTCACCTTCGGTTGAGGAAGGAGAGTGATTGCAACTAGTTTAACTTTGTGTATATAGTTGCATATCTTGATTACAAATGTTTTTATTTTGTGTATATAATTGATTTATTCCATAGCATGTTAAATTATAACTTGTCAAATTTGTTATGAGTATAAATTTTCAAAGAAACCATAAATTTTATTTACTTGAACAAAATTAATAAATGAGAGAAAAATATAATTTTCATTGACTAATAAATAAGTATCTGATTATAGAAATGAATCAAACTGAAGGCAAGTATAACCCTTGTGATGTATAAAATTGAATCATACATTTGCGATTCTATATTAGCTTGCATAACTCCTTTGTAATTATAAATACCAAAGTAATAATGTCAGTTATTGTGGGTGTCTGACCAAAGTAATAATGTCAATTATTGTGGGTGTCTGACTAAAGTAAGAGTGTCAGTTGATATGAAAAGAAAGATAGGATTTATGTTATGAATAAATGTAATGTGTTACTAATGATCCTATCAAAAGCATTGAACTGCATTGTTAAGTTGCCTAAGGGTAATATTATTTCAGTTTAAATTATTGTAAGTTGCCTTAATGGTAATATTATTTTGGGTAATCCGTTGTTCTTGAACACAATGATTTCAACTGAAAGTGGAACAATAAATTGGAATCATTCAAGTGCTCATGTGTGACAATTTAAGCTAATGTACTCAGATTGTGTGGCTTATCAAGGCAAGAGAAGAGGCTTAGTCAGAATTATTACCTCACTAAGGCTAAAAGTTTAATGGGCAAAATGTCTGAGGGAAAGACTAGTCCTTTCTATGGTGATGATGTAGCTGCTATAATTTGAATTACTGGTAAAATTATAATTTGTCTAGAAGACATTGTGATAAGGTAGCTTGTGACCAATGGATTAATTACTCTAAAAGTGTTAAGGTTAGAAATAAATATGGTCAATTCTCTAACTAAGCCACTAATGAGAAAGTAGAAGGTACATTGAAAGGGATGGGACTGATAACCCAATCATGACTTAATTGCGATGAAAACCCAACTTATGTGATTGACGATCCCATGAATTAGGTTCAAATGGGTAATAACAAGTCGTAGGATAACTTGTTGAGCACTATCAAAAGAGCACAAGCTCTTAATCCCTTCCTATGGTGTAGATAATGCATAAACTCCAACATAAGTGAGGGTTGAGTTATTAAACTCTTAATAAATTCATAGCTTATGGGTGGTGCGGTTAGTTGTAGTTTGCACCTGATGGATTTACATATATAAGTGTAGAAGTGGAGCCGCTTCCTATGAAAACTTTGGTTAAATTCACTAGAGCGCTCATGAAAACCAAGAGTGATGCAAGGCCGAAATGTATCAGACCTTATAGAATGGAAAAATTTAAGAAAATTGAATGTGGGTTACAGACTTAGCAAATTTACACAAATAGAGAATGGTTCAAAAGAGATTCTCTACCAGGATCCAGTAAATCCTAACTTGTATATCCTAAGTATCGGTTCAAAGTCCAAAAGACATCGGTATTCAGTATCATTGCATTCAGTTTTTGTTGGTTCAAATTCAAGTTGAATTGTTTTAATATTTTAAATCAATGGGGGGGGGGATTGTTGTATTGAAGATTCAAAATATTGAATCTTTAATACAGACTATATAGTGGACCGTTCCAAAGTGCATGGACCGATACAACATAAAGTGGACCAATCCAAATGCAAATTGCATCGATCCAGGTGCTCTAGGAAATGTGTAGGGGTGTCTGTAGACATAAAGATGTGATTGTTCATGTAAAGAGGTGCCTAAGATATCTGTAGACACATCTAAAAGTGTGTACAAATTCTATAAATAAAGGGAAAACACACAAAATTAAATTACTTGAATATTTTATTATCTCCCATTCTCTCTTTCTCTTTCTTCTTTGTTTTCTCCACAAACATTTTGGCTCTTTGTTTTTGTTTGAGATTTGAAGTTTTCTGTTCATTGGATTTGAACCACATTTGTTGCCATTTGCTTTGGATCTTCTTATATTGTATGGGTCCAAGAAGATCATGTCGTTGAAGTCTGGGACAGTCGCTAACAAAGCCCTACTACATTAGAATAAAGGGAGGCGAATATTGTTAAGGACAGAACTTGTGGGCACGCCTCGGCACAAACCGATAAGTTCATTCCCATTTTATTTTCTTATTATTTATAGTTTAATTTTCTATAGTAATTTTCTGCTATTACTTTATTTGGTTCTCTATATTTTTCTAGGAGTAATTGGATTGAATTATTTTATATTGAACATTTATTTAATCTATTCTTGTGATTGTTTAACAATGCTTGAACGGTGTCCCTGCACTTATATGCAAACAGTACGTATGTTATATGAATTTCATGTACAAGTATGTAGTAGACTAACCTTCTACTAAATGATATTAAGTTAGCCCAATAGAACAAGTATTTAGTTAAGCTGGATGTCTGAAAAAGTTATATTTTAAGCTTGTGGGAAACTAAAAGTGGTAGGCTACCCTGAAGAAAAGGCAAGGTAATCTTTGCACATGAAGCTTAGTATTATTCTACATCAGTGGATCTTGAATTCTTGATATTGTTAATACATTTTTTTTTTTTTTTTTGTATATTTTTATTAAATTTAGGTAGGAAACCTGGTCATAATCAGTTGTTTCCCGTCCACCCCTCCCAGCACCCCATAATTACGAGACCAACACTGAGTAATGACATTTTTTTTAACAAGGATGTCCTGGTCTGAATCATGGAACTAAGTTGCTTTCTCAAAATAACTAGGGAGTTACTAGTTTATTAAATGTGAAGTAAAGAGGGGTTGGTTTAAATAACTAAAGGGCTTAATGATTTGTCATTGAAGCATATATGGGTTGGGTGAGGTTACACTCTCCAAGATTTAAAGCAGAATTTTAATGGCATTTTCATCATTTTATTGGTTTGTATTTATAGGGAATGAGTTTCTGATCAACAGTATAAAAGGCATGCAAATGCTGTCTGGTTCGATCTCATTAACACATGTGGAAGATGTCTGCCGCGCCCATATATTTGTAGCCGAGAAGGAATCAGCTGCTGGTAGATACATTTGCTGTGCCATCAACACCAGTGTTCCTGAGCTTGCCAAGTTCCTGAGCAGTAGATATCCCCAGTACAAAGTCCCTTCTGAGTAAGCTCCTCACCTAAGCAATAAGAATCCTCTATTTCGCATTGTTTTTAGTCATATTGGAACGAACTGTTATGCAATCCAAAACAAAGTAAATGTTTGTAAGATCCAAGCTGCCCTCTAATGAGTTAATACTTTCTAAACATACAATTAATCATCTCTTGGATTGGTGATAATTGGATATTGCACTGCTTTGATGATCCAAATCACTCAATGACCTTTTCTATGGACCACTGCCAAAAAAAAAAAAAAATCTGCCAGAAAGCCTTAAACTGATCAAATGATTAGGAAATTAACAGTCATCTGATTATTAAAAAGTTCTTGATAATGGTTTATAAATTGGAAGCTCCATAAAAATAGGTGTACCATTTACACAAACTTTTTGCAAGGTCTAAATTGGAATCTTTAGTTATTAGACTGTCAAAAACCAGACCTTAATCTCTCTTGTTTGGGGCATCAGTTGAGTATGTTGTCTCATCGTGTAATCAATTGCAGCTTTGGAGAATTGCCTACAAAGGCCAAGTTAATCATCTCCTCCGAAAAGCTTGTTAAAGAAGGGTTCAGCTTCAATTATGGGATCGAGGAAATTTATGACCAATCAGTTGAGTACTTCAAGGCTAAAGGACTGCTGCAGAACTAAATAGATGTACTTTCCACAACATTGCCTGCTCCACATGTATCTAGATTCTAATTGCACTGACAGTAAAGTTATAAGTTTCTCTTTAGAATGGAAGACTGAAAATTTTGGAACTTGGAAAAGATCAAGAATAAGTAAAGCAATAATTTGTGAAAATCATGCAAACATAAGGGCCAATATGAATTTGTACTTCGGAATATGAATTTATGTAATTCAGCAATGACAGACTTTGGCTGGGCTCTTTTTCTAATAAAGGTGTTGAGTTGTAATATGTGGTTTGTGCAAAGGATGTTCAGGGAGGTCAGAGATCAGTCTTGATGACAATTCTCGGTTGAATTTTATATCAAACCATATAAAACACTTAGATATCTCTTGCTGACTCTCTTACATTCTGCCTGATTTGTCAGAAATGTCCGCCTTTTGAAGAACTAAACCAGAATATAATTGAAGTCTTTCTCGAATCCTTGACTAACTGAAGTATGTTCAGATCTTTCCTGTTTTTGTTGTAATTCTGACTTGCTAATTATGCTCTAGCAAGTCCTTTATGTTTCTTGGATATGGAATAGCCTGAAAAACCTGATCAATGCTACAATTATAATGATCATATGTATTGAAATGGATTGAAAGATTAGCTTCAGATCAGAAAGGTTAAGATCATTCAAGTCAGCCTGGTTTTTGCGCTATGCCCTTTATAAGATGTGTTCCAGTGAATGTATTGTCTGGGTTTAAGGAGTTCATGCAACAAATGACTAGGGATGGATTTATTGTGCAGTGAAGATTACAATTCTAAATCCCACAATATAATATAATCTCAAAGAGGAACATTACCATTTTGAGTGAAATTGAAGTTTATGAAAGCAGAAAGCTGCAACATAGCAGTGAAAAAAAGAAAGGGAAGTCAGTGTAAAATAAATAAAAAAGAGAATGATCCTTATCCATCCATGGTCACTGGTAAGCAACCACTATGCAGTGGGACCTTAAACAAAAGCGATTCCGAATCCTCTACAGTAAGTCAAAATACATCAACATACAAATGTTTCTCAAATGTGGCATGTATACAAAAATTTAAAGTTCCAACCAAATTTGGGCAGAAGTTTTAAATTTTTGTATGTCATGCTGTAGACACTCGTTGCACGTTAATGTATATTAACTAATTGTAAATGATCTCAAGTCCTTGGGATAGGATAAAAAACAACTTGAAAAAAGAAGAAACTCACAAGGACATCCAACTGTCCATAGCAGCAAGTATTGACTGTCCGATCAAGAGCCAAAATTGATCAAGAAAAGGAGATTCTGAACAAATTGAAAGGAAAACTTGATATGATCTGCGTAACCGGATTGGAACCACCCAACCCAGCCTGCTTTGTATTAAAACCGCTCAAAATGTCATTGACATATTCATAACATTTGGTTAACCTGGTTCAACCCACCAGTCAAATTGATCCAACCCAACCCCATTCTCGTTGGACCGTACATATAATTAGATCAAAATCCTAAAGATAATCAGGTAAATATATCCCACAGTGGGTCCCAACTCCCAAGGCCCCATAAGTCCAGGAGACGCCTTCGCTAATTAATCATAAATTACATCCGATTGACAAATTGAAACTAACCACAAAAGATTCATTTACAATTATAAAAAAAAAAAAAACAATAAAAGAAGACCGATTTCTGTTTTTCTCCTATTGAAGACATTAAGGAATATACAAAAATGGGATTATGATACAAAGAAATCAGGACCTATGGGACATTGAAGTGAATCCCAACTCACTCTCAAAAACTACATGAGAAACTGCTTCCCTTCTAGTTTCTGTAACTTTGGAATGAAAATGCATATACCACAATCAAAAATGAGAAGAGAGAGAAAAAAAAAGGAATTAAACAAAAAGATCAAATGTAAGAACCACAATCAGACTTCCGGGAGGTCGGTATGCTATCAACAGATTCCTCTCTCTGAAGTTCCATGTTTGGAATCTGAGCCTCTGATTGGTCCACATCAATGCAGACTTCTTCAACTGAAGCAGACCGGGCTCGCTTGTGATGCTTCCTACTGTGCCTTGACTTAACGATCCGAGACAGCAATTGCACAATGTCCCTCATGGAGGGACGTTTTCTTGATACTTGATTGATGCATTTGTATGCAAGGGCTGCAACATCATTGAGTTCTTGCACATCAAATTTCCCTTCAAGACAGGAATCCACAATCTCCTCCCACCCGCCTCTCCCCTCTGCATTCATGGCTGCCTATTCATCACCATAAAATATAAATATCAATATGATAGTATCAAGCAACTGAAGTATACATATTAGTAGTGTTGGGCACTGAAGCGTGCAAGAATTGTGGTAGAGGCAATGCATGCATCAATGATCAAACATTAGCAGAGTTAATGACAATAGCTATAACTAGGCAATCGTGTCTCCTGCTTTCTCATTTGGTACATTACAATCACTTGAGAGAGAGAGAGAGAGAGAGAGAGAGAGAGATCTTACAAGCTCAACATATTCCATCAGACCCTGTTGAGGATTCCTGCCTGCAATGAGTTCAAAGAGCAAGACTCCAAAACTGTAGACATCACTTTTCTTAGTGAACGCCCTTGTTGATATATATTCAGGATCAAGATAACCGAAAGTTCCCCTGACATTAGATGCATGCGGATTAACCATCTCTTCCCTTGAAAGCCCAAAATCAGCTACCTGCTCAACACCTTAGTTAATTTCCAGACCCATAGAATATAAAAACCCAAGCATAATTCTGATATAAAAGGCATACTATTTGCTCACATGTTTAATTTACATCAATTTGATTGGCAGAATCCCAGAAGCCGGAATAAATTAGATGTTCTTTAAGGAACAAATCCCAGGTCCACTTGACATGGATGGAAAGAGGTTTATTTATTTATTTATTTTAAGGAATTTAATAATTAAAAATTAAAGCCAATGCAAGAGTTACATACTCTCGCTTTCATGGACTGATCCAACAGTATGTTAGATGATTTGATGTCCCGATGCACTACAGGTGGAATCGCCTGTAGTAAGAAAAGGAATAAAGCCCAATAAACACAGTGAGAATTCCATTCAAAGTTTAAAGGAGTTGAGCCTACATGTTTCTGCAAATAAGATGAAATCATACCCCATCGTGAAGATACTCCAAACCCCTTGCTACATCCAGAGCTATATAAACCCTCAAATCCCAGTTCAGTGGCTTGTGTTTTTCACCTGCACATTCAAAAAGTGAAGAACAAGACATGTTACTATGTGTTAATAATGATGTGCAAGTGCTTGAATGAATTTTCACTATATCAGTCTTTGTCAATAACAGAAGCATATGCGATACAACAGAGAGGAATATCCAGATCTTACAATACACGTGAGAACCCCACCACAGGAGTTCAGAGAGTAAACACAAAAGATGTTAAGGGCGTGGTTCAAAATTTCAGTGAAATTTCTTGAAATTTTGTCGAAATTTCCCCACTTCATGGGGTAGCGAAATGAAATACAAGGGGAATACAAAAATTCCAAAATTTCTTTGAAACGTCACCGAAACTATGTCAATATTAACGAAATATTGACGAAAATTTCGGCAAAGTTTTGCTGATATCAATACTTTTGACAGGATTTAGTATGCATGAGCTATACCCATCTCAAATCTATTGTTTGCTATGATTTTTGATTTGTTGATCTAGACCAAAAATAATAACTCCACTTAAAACTTTTGAAGTAACAATATTGTTTAATATTTGCTTAGAAAATAATTAAAATGATTTCTTTTTAAAAATGATTAAACTTATATTTATATAATTGATTTTTTTAGTATGTATGTATAAATTAGATACATGCTACTAAAACT
>JAOXJP010000001.1:15650483-15660505 GCA_025762735.1 Platanus orientalis
GTATACCAGTTTACAAATATATAAAAAAAAAAAAAAAAAAACCTTTTTCCTTTTTAAAAACACATTTTCCAACATTTTTAAAATGTTATATAAAGTATAATTTTTCAAGTGTTTCTTAAACATTGTATATAGTACACTTTAGACACTTTATACAATGTTTTAATAACGATGGAAAATGTTTTTTTTAGACAGTGTTTATAAAATGCTATTTAAAGTATACTATAAACAGCATTGTAAAGTATACTATAGACAGCTGGAAAAATTATATAGACAGCATTTTAAAATGCTGGAAAAGGTTCCCACTTTTCTCAACGCAGGTCAAAACAACATTTAAAAAAACTATAGACAATGCTTTTTAATCAAATGCCTTTTTTGTTGTAGTGGTCATTGCTTGCTTCATCATAAGTGAGGAAGGAGCTAGGATCCTCTACAGTAAGTGTTGTGCCAGAACAGCACAGTAGAACAAACAACGGATCGAATAAGTATACAATGCACATGAAACAATAGGAGAAAACAATAAACGACAAAGAATAATCACAAGAGACAATATTTAATGTGGTTCGGCAAACTTGCCTACATCCACAGGTGAAAACAATCAAGAACTTTCATTGAAACAGAGAACAAAGAGATTACAAAATACACAACAGTGAATTCCAAAACCAAAGGTAAAACCTTGTGAACTCTCCACACAAAATATGTTCTTGTCTCTCTACAAAGTCTTAACAAAACTCACAAATCTTCCATAATCTTCTCATAGCCCTAAAACCCCTAAATATCTCCTTTTATAGAGATGTAAACACCAAAAAAACCCTAAATCTTTAAGGTCCAAGACACTTCTAACAAATCTCCATAATGGCTTGAATTCCACCAAACTAAACTAAATGAAGCTCCTTGATCATCTTCTCCACCAAACCATAAAGGGTACACAATCAATTTTCTTTCAAACTGATAGAATTCAAGTCACCCTTGTGTTAAGAAAATGAATTGTCAATACCATGGTCAAAACAGTTGAGTTATAATGTAATGTGTCAAGTCTAAAAAAGAGTTTCATGCTCCAAAGAAAGAAGACAGTGAAGGACTAAAGACCTACAAGACCAAGACAAATGAAAAATCAAAGGAAGTGAAGAACAAGACCAAAACTCAAGATGGAGACTCATTGCAATGATGCCAAAGTTGAAGCCTAACAAAGAAAAATCTAAGGGATGTTCATGACAAGCACAAGCTTGAAAAATACCCACACTTTGTACAATACACTAAAACAATTGAAGTAAAACCCAAGATGGAGTGTAAGGTACTAAAAAATGTCATAAGGCATGGTGTTAGTCCCAAAAAGTTGGCAAAGAAAGATCCCAACCAAAAAGGGGCAGAACAAATAAAGTTCAAAAAAATAGACTCTAATCGATCACAAGATCTATGATTGATTAAAGTTGATCGATCACAAGTGCAAATTTAAGTCATTTTGAAATTTCCTGAGAGTTGTGATCTCAAAGCCTAATCGATCAGACTTTCGTGATCGATCACTGTTGCAAATCTCATAAACATTATATTTTATGTTAGAGATTCTAATCCGAGAATTCTTAGGACTTGTCTGTTAGAAAGTGATCTAATCCTATGGACTGATATTAGGCTTAACTCTATAAAATGATAAGAATACCCTAGGATCAAAGAAGAGACATACATAAAAGAGAGAATTTTTGTTTGAGAAGAACGGCTAATCTAAACGCCGGAAAGCCTAGTTGCTACTGAGTGATTGATCTTGTGTTGCTGTAAATATTTTTGTGACCTCCCTCTGACCATACTGCATCGAATATAAAAAGGGGAGAAACATATTAGTTATCCATTGAAAGAAAATCAGAGAATCATAAGGATTTAAAAGCAATCTCTATTGTGTTTCGAATTATGGAAGAAAAGACGCATCATCTCATAAGAATAAGCATACATTACTAGTACATATTGAAATATCAACCTATATGAGGTAAATCTATATTTATTCAATCATTCTTTGTTTAAATCCCTTCCGCCAAAAACATCAGAAGAAGTATTGCACTCTTCGGAGATATAGAATGTATATATAGTTTGTCTAGCAAGTAAAAAGGGTTTTATGTAAATTTTACCTAGATTGTTTGTACTTCAATCTGAATCAAATTATGGAAAGCTCTGAATTGAGCTTTAGGAGTGGACGTAAACCTTAATGCCGAACCACTATAAACACTTGTCCTGTGGTTGTGTGTGGTATCTTTGCTTTATATTTATTGTGATTGATGCAACTATGATTATCCTTATGTATTATAAAATTGAATATTTATCAATCAAATTTCTAAGGACAAATGAATCATTCTAATTGGTAAAATAAATAACAAGGTTTGTAAAATAAGCTAAAGTAAAACAAGTTAATTGAAAGAGTGTGACTAATCCTATTCACCCCCCTCTAGGATAGAATTTCACCTTGAACTCAATCATCAAACTTGGTTTTGTCAAATATTTGTTGACTTCTCAACACTAAATGCTCTGATACCAATTGTTGTGCTAGAACAGTACAACGGAACAAGCAACGGATCGGCTTCAAGTATGCAATGCAAATGATACAATACAAAAAAATAATAAACGGCAAAGAACAATCACAAGAGATAATATTTAACGTGATTCGGCAAACCTACCTACATCCATGGATGATTACGATCAAGAACTTTCATTGAAATGGAGAACAAAGAGATCATAAAATGTACAACAACTAGTTCTAAAACCAAAATTAAAACCCTGCGAACTCTCCATACAAAATACGTTCTTGTTTCTCTACAAAGTCTTGACAAAATCCACAAATCTTCTGCAGTCTTCTTGTAACCCTAAAACCCATAAACATGTCCTTTTATAAAGATGTACACACCAAAAGAACCCTAAATTGTTAAGATTTTAGGAGTCCTCAAAACACAATTTCTAAAATGGTAGTTTCCTTATCTCTTGGTGCCGCACACGGCTTAGGAACAGTGTCAATTCAAGACACTTCCAACAGCAAGTTAGGGTGTATCAAGTGTTTACAGCATGACGCGTATATAAAAAATTTAAAACTCCTACCAAATTTTGTTGTAATTTTAAATTTATTATATAGGTGTAATGTTTGTAAGAACAATTTCACTTTTCATGTATTTCAACTTACTGCAGAAGATCCGGACTCGTGAGGAAGCTGAGGATTTGCAGAAGGAGAGGAGAATAGTCATTCCAATAGGGAGACAACACCATCATCTGATGTTGTGCTAAGAAACTAATCAATACACCAAAAGCCTTCAAAACTAATGGAACGCTTTAGGTTAATCCCTTTACACCCTTGGGATAGTAACACTCAATCACATAGTTTTGAAACTGAATCGGATCAAATGGTCTAAACCAGTTTGACTAGAACCAGCATCCTAAATTATTCTATAAAAGCTTAAAACAATAATCTACCAAAAACCGCGTAAAACCAGTCAAAACCTATCAAAATTGATCGGTGTTTACTAATCCAGTTCTAATAAAACCAATCAGTTTTTATTTTTGTCGCAAATTAAGAAGAAAAGAATTAGAAACCTGTCTTTCCAAATTCCAATCATAATCCTATGTGTAGCTATTTGGTTTGAAGTCATATGTAACTTATACGACTTAAGAGTCAAATTTCTTATTATAGCCCAAATACCAAAGTTATATGTTTTATACCATTAAAAAGAAATCTTGGTCTCTACCACCTAGAGACAGCCCACAGTAATTGCATCACCGATGACAAGAAATGCTAGAATATGGAAGTGTAATCCATGTGATTAGTCACGGTTTAGTATCCACCATGTCACAGTTTAGGTATTTAGTTCAAAGAAGGAAAACGCGTATAAAACTGAGGATTATATAAACATGTGAAATGCATGGAATAAGGCGTGTTTGGCAGCCAACTGTAATGTAATCATTTCATTTCAGATTCCCAAGGCATTTGTAGCCATAAGATGATGGTTGAAAATAAACTCATTCAGATTTATGCTGATTTGTAACTAAAATTAGAAGTGAAGCCATCTTATGTTTTTTTATAAAATGAGATGATATATGTTATCATTCATATTTTGGTGATGAATGAAAATCAATCCATTAACAAATCAATATGAATCTAAATGAGTTAATTTTGAATTATCAAAAGAAATAATAATATGAATTCATTTTCAACCATCATATCATGGCTTCAAATGCTTTGGTAATTTGATATGAAATGATTTCATTACTAGTGGCTGCCAAACACAGCCTAATTAAACACAACCATGCAAATTTTGAATTCGCATGGCATCATAAGACGATTTCTCAAGTTGTGCTAGTTTCAAAATTACTAATAAATAAGGTCATCTTAGGTGTTATGACAAAATGAAACCATTTTTACCGTCTATTCATATTTTTTATGATGAATGGAGTGAAGTTGACAAATCAAAATGAAACAGTTTCGTTCCAAGTGGCAACCAAACAGAGTGTTTGAGTTTTTTCATGGCTTTGACTAGGAGAGATGTTACTGAACACATATTACATAGCTTTCTTACTAAATCCTTTTCTTTTTGAGTGAGAAGAAATCTAATTGCCAAGCAAACGCAACATGGACCAAATTAACCAACCACCCTGCTCATCCTAACTAATGACCACCTTCTCCAAACATCAGATAATTTGCAGGTTAGCAGCCCATGAGGAAGACAAAAGCTGCAGGGCCCACCTCAAGCTTGCTAAGCCCAAAAATCCATGTCCTCCAAATGCTTAACCTGAATAAACTAGTAAGAATGTTCAAATGATTGGGCTCAAAATGGGGGCAATAAAAAGTGAGGACTGATGTAGGTTAGAAGCCTAGAAAGTAGAATCCAGATCAATGAAATGAAACTTTTTCTTTCTTTTTTTTCTGCTTAGAAAAAAAAGAACCAATGCTCTAATGCTGAACAATGAATATAGATTACAGAGAAGATAAATTAAACTGTACATAGGAATGGAGGAAGATTAGCACAACGGGTGTGTTTTGAAATGATTACCAACTCCCACGTCAAAATGGGTAGCTGAGAAATAAAATGGAATAATCATTCCAAAATAAAATGGCAGTAGTAAATAATCCCAAGCGCCTCCCTCCCACGTTCACTGATCCCACATGGCCTGGAACACGGCAGGTCTGTTCTTTAGCCAATGCATCATATCCTTGTCCAGTGGAGACTTATTCACAACAGCGTCCAGCATTGGACTACCAAAAACTTGTGGGGTGCTCTTGAAGGACCATATCCGATCCTTGGGCCATGCTCTCTGAGGTTGTTTTTCCTGGTACAGAGAAACAAGAAGTGTCACAAGCAGCTTGCCTACAAGAGGAAATATAAACCTACATCCTTTCCTTTTTCTTCTTTTTAGGGGTATGATACTAACTACATAAAGGAAGTATAAAAAAATAAAAGATGAATTGGGTCAAGGATCACAGCATTCCCAACCATAATCGGACCTCCCTCTAAGCTATATAAATGGGATGCATGCAAAGGCATTAGGACCCACATCCCATCGATTCCACTGGAGATCCATTGGGCCAATAACTAACCTGGAGGGATCCTAGATATCGAATCTAGCACATTCCATTCAACTGTCCAAGAAGAGAAGAAAATGAAGAGAGAAAAAGCTAATGGTACAAAAAGAATGTTGATCAGCACAGAAGTTCAGATGCACAGAACCAGCATATTGAGATAGGGCAGCAAACAGAACATTGCTATCCAACAACCCAACCCAACCCAACCTGATTATCCAAGGCCTGGGACTGATACATAGATCTAATAGAGGTGCAGGTCTAGGTCTTTAATACCAAGATTCTATTACCATCTGATCATTTCCAAATTGACCATGATTGAATTGTGCTTTCCAACTAACATATCTATCTATATTTAGGGGACTGATATTTCCAACCCCTTTTTTTGTATCTTGCACACCCCATTTGCCTTTTGTTTTTGCATTGTCCAGTAAGTGCACTTTCAATTAGAAATAAAACAGACCCCAAAACATTCGAATGGCAATTTGTTGAATGCAAATACAAAAGAAAATCAGTTGTGGACGCAAAAAAAAAAGGTGTATAAAAAGCAGGGGCCACAATTAGGTTGTTTCTTCCTCATGCCAGAGGAACCATGTTTGTATTTAAATTTTTATAATTAAGAAAAAGAGGAATGCAAGGACCCACATGCCTACTTTGCCACATGATGGAGGTTTAGTAGTGCCATATCTAGATAGGAATGTGACAAAACACTTTAATCTGCCCACCACCTCAGCCACCATGTAGCAATGACCCATCCATGTAGACAACTTGGCTGCATTGTCTATGCAGAACACCATTTTCCCCACATATAGTTGCAGTTTAACATGAACTAATCGGATCGGAACTTAAAAACTACTACATATTGAATCGAGCATCAATCTCACCTACTCAAACTGGATCAGGTCCACGACTAGTAGATCAATAATCAGATCGGTTTTCAATTGGCTAGATTGTGACCCAAACCAGTTCATTGAGAGTCCTAAAATGGAATGGGGTCGGATGTGCACACCTCCAGACAGAAATATCCATCTTTCATCAATAATGAAAGCAAGAAACAAAGAAACAAAAAGATGAAAGTTTGGCATGCACTCACCATTCTTGCAAGCATAAATCTGAGGGTTCTTGGGCCATAGACACGTTGTCGCATTGACGGCTTCTGGGCCTTGGCATAAAAGGAGGCAACGTCGGGCAACAACAAACAACCCCTTCTGGCCCTCCCGAGGCTACAATCCGGCTCAGAATTAGTCTGAACATGCCAATAAATCAACTGTCCTACACAATAATTCTCACCATACGTCTTGCAGTACTCCTGGAAACCTGACCCCAACTTATCACTGTACTTTGGGCCCAAGTCGAGAGGGCTAATGTAAACAGGTGGAGAAGTTACAGTCTTGTACCCCTGCATTGAGAAAATTCTCTTTGGTCAAAGCAAGAGCAAACAATCTTCATATTCCTCAAACTTAATTTCAAAAATATTAAAAACTTTTGGCAGGAGAGTTCAACTCACCTGGGCTCTAAAAAAGAATTTTGTATATGCATAAATATGGATCAAGTCAGCAGCTGCATCATGCCGGCACTTATATGTACAAGGAAGATTTCGGACCTCATCTCTCAACCTTATAGAGTATGAACAATAGAAGAGTGAGAACCTTGACTTGTAGCACTTTATATAATAACAAATGCAGCAAATAACAACAGAAGCTCACTCTGCTCACCATAATAAAGATTTCTGAAGTTCTCCGCGGAGATCATCAGAACCGGATGGGTCGTGGGCATGAATCTTGGACTTGAGGTCATTTAGCAAATCCTCTTCCATATGAGGAGTCATGCAGAGTAGTAGTTCTTCAACAAGCGATCCCTCCCCTTTCCAGAGGACTGAAACTACATCCTCAGCACTTAGCTTCTGTAATGGGGGTGGAGCTTTCTTTGGATCCCCAAATACGCATTTCATCACATACCTCACCTGAAACATGAATACCATTCAGAACATAGCCAAATTGATCCCAAAATTTAACCAAAGCAACAAAACCAAGACATCAAAGGTATTCCTTGATAACAATCAAGAGATGGATTCAAAGTTGACAATATTCCAAGAGAAACAGAAAAAAAAAATAGAAGAAGAAGAAGAGGTAAATAGCCTGTTTGACAGGAAAAAAAATAAGGCAAGCACCTTGTCAAGAGTAAGAGCCAAATTCTGAAGCCTCTGGTTGTAGACACCCTCGGCCTGTCTCATTCAAGAAGAGATAACATGAACATTCATATGCTAGCCAATTAATCATACACCCACCAACACACATTACTTGAGCCTATCACATACACACACACACACACACACACAGTAATCAACATTCACCTGAACCCCGGCATCAACCTTCTCAATATCATAACTAATATCTAAGAAGAATTTCTTCTTCTCTTCCACATTATGCCTCAGAATCTCCTCAGGAAGCTTTGTTCTCTCAAAATTAATAAATCTCACCTTCATCCAAATATACAATGAACATTTCAAAAACCAAACTGAAAAGTTTAATTCGAAACCTGAGATAAGGCAGAAAAGAAACATACCAAACGAGCTGAATATGCAATGAGCCAATCAGGCAACCCAGCAAGCAAACAAGTGCCCAAACCAGCCCTTCCCAAGTCAATATAATCATCTTCAGAAACAAAATTCAACTCACAAGCCTCTAGCATCAACTGATGTCGGTCTAGCATTCCATGGCACTCCTTCAGTATCTGATGAACATAGAACTCCAGTTTACAAATAAACATAATGCAACAAGTAAATTAACTTTCTCATTGACTATCAATTAACTGTGATGAAAAAAAAGCAAACAAACAATTAAACATTGGCCTTGGAAAGACTGTCAAACAGGCCTTCCAGAGTCAGCGTCCCAGAGGCCACCAATGGTCCCCCAAGAAATATTTCTCAGCCTTTTTTCCAACTTCAACTACTAAGAGTACCTGATCAATTCCAGTAACATGGATTTAATTAACCCAAAACTAATGAAGAAAACTCCCTTTTAGTTTGTACCTTTTGATAAGCCCCTTCACCAGTCAGATTCAGATAGCTTCCCCTGCAAACCTGGCTGCCGCACAAACAAACAGATGCTTCATACTCTTCCTTACTCTGAAACGGAAACCAGCGATAACATTCATTAAGTGACTCTTCTGATACATGTAGGAGGCCAAAAGACATAAGATACACATAAGATACACACCTCTGTTACAGAGTTATAATCAAATGTGATCTCCTCACCATATCCAATCGGTCGCACAGTATAAACTCCAATTTGGTACTGACCACCAACAGCAGTAACTCTGTTCCCAAGAAGTGGAGATAAGTATAAAATTTGCAAATAAATAAAAAATAATAATATTAATAACTTGTTGTCATCGAACAAGGACAGTTTGTAAAAATAAAGATGATTAAGTAATAAAAGCAGAATCCAAAGGACAGGATATCTTCTCCAAATAACATTATACATAAGAAATTATCCAAAAAAATAATATTACACAAAAGAACTGGCACGTCCACATCACATTTAAAAAGGACACAAGTTCGTATGGATATACTACTGTATCCTGAACTAGAATAATGTCAACCCTTACCAGTTACCACTGCAGACGTTTTATTAATTGTGAATGTGTGCTCCAGCAAGAGACTTTGATACAACCTTGTGACTTAGTGTTAAGACTAAAACATTGAGGTCATTGTATGGTAAGATAAAGAATGAAAGAGAAAACGTACTCAATAAGTGATTTCTAGATTAGAATCAGTAATTAAATGGGAACACATGCAGTTTCTTTTCTGTGTTGCCTGAGAACCCAATTCCATCAAAATGAGCTGCAGCATTCAAGTGACATAAGCTAATAATTTCATTTCTCTTATGATATAATTATATCCAAAAATGCTATTGAAAACCTAAACCAAATCCAAATATTATCAATATAAAGAAGCATCAAGAGATATCATCCTGCTGCTAGAGCGTTCATATTCTCTTTATTTGGTCCAGTTGTGAAGCTCCCCCTCCCTCAAGCATCAAGAGATATCATACTGCTTCCAGAGCATTCATATTCTGCTTAAATGGTACCATCCCCTCTTATTTGGTCTATTTATTAGGCTTCTTCCCTCCCTCTTGCATTAAGAGATATCATCCGGCTGCTAAAGCATTCACATTCTATTTATCTGGTTCCCTTCTTCCCTCCCTTTCTCCATGCACCATCTATATTTTTGAGAGACCGTTTTACACCTTCCTAAACTATTACCTTAATTATAATATTCTGGTGTGGCTGACACAAATACTACACTCTTTAATCACTTCTCACTTTATGTTGAAATGGGCTATAAATGATTTTTAAGGACCTGGTCACATAGCTTAGAATTAACCAGGAAACGGCATAAGTGATGCAGCACAAGGGAGAAGATACCAAAAATTGATGTAGAGTAATTCCAAAGCCCTCAAATAATGGTTAGATTTAA
>JAOXJP010000001.1:15691114-15702033 GCA_025762735.1 Platanus orientalis
GGATTCGACCTTGTTCAGTACTACAACACTTGTATACTTGCAAGTAAAGCTACCATGGATTTTTGGTTCATTAAGTTTGATCATTAGTCTAGGTGTAACAACTACTTTTCATTGAGGAACGTCAGTTGTCCTTCTCAAATAAAGAAAATACAATCACAACCTCTGCTCTTGCAGTCACTTACAACAGTGGTTTAGATCTTTCACGCTCTTTGAAAGGTAATTCTGGTGGTAAATCTCGCGGTAGAGGAAAATACAAGAATTTCAATCAACGTCCCAAGTTCTTTTGACAGATATGCAATAAGTAGGGACACATTGCTCAGACGTGCTATTATTAGTTTGATCATAATTTTTAATTGAATCAACCAAGGCCAAATGCATCTGGTTCTGTGAACAACAACAACAATCTTGCTTATACTATCTTTACACTAGAGCTTCCCGATCCGGCTTGGTATCTCGACACCGGGGCGAGTAACCACATTACCCCCGATGTCTCTGCATTGCCCTTGCAAAGTCCATGCAACAACCCATCAAAAGTATTAGTTGGCAATGGCCAGAATCTCTCTAGACTTCGTACCGGGCTAAGTACTATTTCAACACCTAATCATATTTTTAATCTTAGTAATATTCTCCATGTACCTACCCTTTCCAAGAACCTTCTTTTGGTTCACAAATTTGTTGTAGACAATCGGTGTTGCTTGTTATTTGATGAAGCCTCTTTTGTAGTTCAGGACAAAGCAACAAACAAGGAGATATGTCGCGGGCCATGTAAAAATGGGTTGTATCCTATCCCCATTGTTGGTCCTTCTAAGAAGCTCTACACACCAATTGCCCTTTCAGTTCAACAATACATCACCACGACTTGGCACAATCGGTTGGGCCATCCTGGTCCCAAACCTCTATATTCAGTTTTAAAAACTTTAAAATTGCAACGTTCTAATTCATTTGTCTATAATAATTGCTTGGCTGCCAAAAGTCAGAGACAATCTCTTTCATTGTCTGATATATTTTCTACTACTCTTTTAGAATTGATACACCTAGATATATGGGGCCTTGCCTCTGTTAATTCCTATTCAGGTTTAGATACCATCTCTTAATCGTTGATGATTTTTCTTGCTTCTCTTGGATCAATCTACTCAAACATAAATCTGATACTTCTAATGTTTTCATTCACTTTAAACAACACATGGATAATTTAATTTCTAAATCAATTAAGGTTGTTCGAAGCGATGGGGGTGGTGAATTTATCTCACAAAAATTTAAAACGATCTTAAACACAAGTGAGATTATTCACCAACTCTCATGCCCTTATACGCCATCTCAAAATGGCATCACCAAGAAAAAACATAGGCACATCATCAAGACCACAGTGGCTCTTCTTCAGACAGCGTCCATGCCAACAAAATTTTGGGCGGATGTTGCTCTAACAACAATCTATCTAATCAATGGAATGTCATCTTATGTTCTCCATGGGGTCTCTTCATTTCGGAAGTTATACAACAATAGTCCGGACTTCAATTTTTTACGCATCTTTGGCAGTTCTTGCTATCCGTGGCTCCAGCCATATATTCAAAATAAACTTGAAGCTCGTTCAATCAAATGTGTGTTTATTGGGTATTGCCCAAATATGAAAGGGTATCGGTGTTTAGACAAAAAAAAAAACAAGCAAAGTTTACATCTCTGGACATGTCTTCTTTAAAGAATATGAATTTTCGTTTGCCAAAACCACTTCCGGAGACACAATGCCACCATCAAGGTAACATTGTTAGGCATTAAGCTCGACTAATTGCCAAGGGTTACACTCAACAACTAGACATTGATTTTACACACACATTTACTCCTGCACCTACTGTCCGAATTGTGCTCAACTTAGTTCTTCATTTCAAGTGGCCCATACATTAGTTGGATGTCAAAATCGCTTTTTTACATGGCGTCATTACTAAGAAAATTTTTATGGAACAACCAAGGGGCTTTGTTGATCTGTTTTACCCAAATCATATGTGCTGTCTTAAGAAAGAGATATATGGGCTTTGATAGGCTCCACGGGCTTGGTTTTCCAGATTTTCTCAATTTCTTCTTACACAAGATTTTACCATGTGCCACATGGACAACTCCTTGTTTGTTCGGCATGCTTTGAAGTCCATTACGATACTCTTTGTTTACATTGACGACATTTTACTTTCTGGAAACGATTCGTCTTTCATTAATCAACTACTAAAGGCATTTAATTAATATCAAATTTGATATGCACAGTCTCAATCAACTGTCTCAATTTCTGGGTATTGAGTTTATTCGAAAGATAGCTGGAATCATTCTCTCATAGGAAACATATGCGGAATCTATCATTCATAAAGTTGTATGGATTCAAGTAAAGCTTGGTGTACACCAGTCTCTACAAAAGAAAATTACCCACCTTACCAGGTGATCCATTATTTCTGGATGCCACATTTTACCGAAGTATTGTTAGAGGCCTTCAATATTTAACGATTACTCAGCCAGATTTGAGTTTTGTTGTTAATATGGTTCGTCAACACATGCATGAACCTCGTCAATCACAATTTCAAAGTGTTAAAACGGATTCTTAGATACTTACAAGGAATTTTTTCCTTTAGCTTACAATTTACCAAAAGTGATCTGTCGCTAGAAGGCTTTTCCGATGAGGATTGGGTTGGAGATATTGTGGACCGGCGTTCTACTACAGGTTACTGTATATATTTCGGGGCAAATCCCGTTGTTTGGTCGGCAAAGTAACATACCACTATCTCCAAGTCATCCACTGAAGCAAAGTATAGGTCTTTAGCTTCTACGGCTACAGAATTAACTTGGCTCCGTATGCTGTTACTTAAACTCAAGGTTCCATTATATAATACTCCAATTATATTGTGTGATAATATATCTGCAATTTCCTTGGCACCAAACCTAGTTTTCCATGCTCGAAGGCACATTGAACTGGATTATCACTTTGTGAGAAAGTTATTCAAAAGCACATTTGGATTTCAACATATATCATCTCAAGATCAACCGGCTGATGTGTTTAAAAGCTTTAGCTTCACCAACATTTGTCAAATTTCGGTCCAAGCTTCAATTGTTCTCATCATTAGGTTGTTGGAGGATGATAAGAATACAAGTTAATGATAAGTCAGCAAGTGATGTGTAATTTAGATAATAAAAGTGGAGAGTTTTTATGAGTTAGTTAGAGAAGCTAGTGGTTGTTATGTATCTGTTATACAGAGGTCATAAAGAGAGGAAGGATCCTCAATTGAGATATCCTGGAAGTTTCTCATTTTGCTTCTCAGTTTATTGTAGTTAACAATTATCACCCTCCTTGAGAAGCTGAGCAATGGAGAGACAATCCCATGCTCAGATGAATTTTTTTTTTGCCAACTAAATCCCAATAAAGAAGCTTCATGCTTCTTCTTCCTTTGTAGTTGAACCTGAAAAGTTTTGGAACAGCCTCCCAAAACTTCCCCTTTGAAGTCTCAAATAATTGCCGCAGCTGCACTCGACTTATAACTCCATCAACATTAATTTTTAACAATATATGTTAAAGAGTCCAACAATCAATACTCCCAGAATCAGGTTACTAACGAGCTAACGACTTCCTTTACCGGCCCTCCATGATATTCATTGATCGTCTTTGTTGCATTCCCTGTTTGCAGCTGAAATAGTTTATTAATAAACAACAAATTATTTCGGGATTGGATTATGTGAGAATAAATCTTGTGAGAACCGTGAAAACAGCACTAGAGGGGCCGATGCATCAGTACCACAAAGTGATTTGCACTTTTTGGGGGACATTTATCACTTTTTAGCGCTGATGTGTCCGTACCCTGATGCCGTTTTCACAGTTCTCACAAGATTCGTTCTCACCTAATTTTAGTGATTATTTCTGGCCTTCCAAGCATCCCATCAAATTGTAACAACCTAAGTTATTAATCCCTAGTTTATTTTTGGTAAGATCCAAAATTTCTTTATCATCTGGACCGTGTATTTCTTCAATGATCCTAATCAGCCACATCCATAAAAACATTGAGAATCACGCACTGTAACCAGCCCCTTCAACATCAGTACCCTTCCCTTCAACAACCAGAACCCTTCTTCCCCTCTCTCTCTCTCTCTCTCTTTATGGACAGACGCATTGAAGCTCTGTTGAACAGGTTCTCCTGCGCAGCTTTCACCATCGCCACCCTCACTCTCATCCTCCTCTTCATCCAAATCCCAGAGACATGCATCTCAGACTCAGACCCAAAAGCCCCCCAAATCAGATTCCCCAAATCTTCCTGCGACTCCGCCCACCGCGAGCTCATCTCCATCGACAAGAAGAACAAACGCATCTGGTCCACCAATAACTGGCGAAAGAAGCTCCATTCCTACACCAACTTCTTCCATGGAATTCGCGACATGGGTTTTCTCTCCAACCACTCCAGGGTCCTCTGCGTCTCCGCCGGCGCCGGCCACGAAGTGATGGCGTTGTCGGAGATGGGCGTGATCGATGTCACTGGTGTTGAACTCATCGATTCACCGCCGCTGGTGAGTAGAGCCGATCCTCACAATCTCCCGTTCTTCGATGGGGTCTTCGATGTGGCGTTCAGCGCCCACCTTGCCGAGTCGTTGTTTCCGTCTCGTTTCGTTTCCGAGATGGAAAGGACGATTCGGCCTGGAGGGGTTTGTGTTCTTGCTGTCGAGCATTGCTCGGACGAGGAGTTGCAGGAGATTAAGGGTTTGTTTCGGAGGTCGAGCTTTGTTGGTGCTCGTAATTTTACGTTTGTTGGATTGAAAATGATTCAGATTATTATGAGAAATCGAATGCCTCCTTGAATCATGACAAGCTTTAAAATTTCATTTTTTTTGCTTCTTGTTATTTTAATTGTATTTTTTGTTCTTTGAATGTACATGTAAATTAGATGAATTACAGGAATCTAATTTTTTTTAGCTCAGTAAATCTTAATAATTTTTGGCTCATTATCTGTTCCAATGAAAACCATATTTGTATGTGGGAATTATTATTGAATGCTGAGCCTGAATAGTTTCTTTTCTGCTACAATGTACCATCTCCCATTTGCAGACCCTGAATTTAACCAAATAGTCTACATATAGAGTAGCTTGCATCCTTTAGTTGTTAAGACTGAGATGGGATAGGCCCTTTTACAGAGAGAGAGAGAGAGAGAGAGAGAGAGGGTAAGCAATCTGTCTCCCTAGTACTCTATGCCATTTGTTTGTTATTCCAAAATTTGAATTAGGGAGTAAAGTGCAGATGTTAGAGACGCTCTAATGTTTCATCTCTTCCATAAAGAACCCTTGAACCAAGAGAGCTCATGAAAGACTGTTATTAACCTTAACAGCTTCGCAGATGGAAGGACCCTTGCCAGTAGTGTGTGGATGATAAGCAGGAGATCCTTTTTTATGGATATTGCCTGCAGCATTTTAGAATCTCATATGGCTTGTTTGGCTCAATGGTATATGACCATCTGAGAGGCTTCAGGACTTTGTGCACACAATACGAAACCTTACTGGGTCACACTTGTTTTGGCCTCTCATGCCTTGAACATAAGAAATAAGATGGGTGCCTGTTGGAAGTCATGGATCCTCATCCTCGGCTGTTCTAAAGTATTTACACACTTCAAGCATGCCCAAGCCTCCATTAATTTCTAGAACAAATGTGCATCTGAATTGCCTTCCTGAAACTGGAGCATGTTGGCTAGAGATATTCTACAGGAAGTGTGCTTGATTGTGTCTAACTGTTGAATCCTCTTCTAGCTAACAGTGGTCCATTGGGGCTTCAATTTTTCACTTACCACATTTGTTTCCTTTTAATTAATCCAATTTGATTATCTATTTTTTTTTTAAATTAAAGCTTCTACCATCTTGTTTGGGTACTTCCTGGAAGATGAGATCAAACTCTCTCTTTCTCTCTCTTTCTCCCTCTGGTGTGTGTGTGCAGACACCCCAGCTATCTTTTGGTATTGTGCCATGCTATGATACCCTGCAATGGGGCAGGGGATTCTCATCGTGCATATTGACAATAATATGAAGTGTTTAATCAGAAAATCTTCCTTATTGATCACACACACCAAAAATAAATAAATAAATAAATACCTTAATGTTTAGTTAGTCTTCTTTTAGCAATATCTATTATTTGATTTAGCGGTAGTATAGAAATGGAGATAGATCTTTTAGTGTTAGAAACACTTTCAAGTAGGAATAAATGTCTAACAATCAAGTCGACTCAATGAATAGAAATGCATTTATGCCATATAAGATAATACACTATCTCACGTGATCATGAAATCGAAAATGATTAGAAACATCCATGTCCTTGAACAAAGTAACTTTGAACAGAACATTATTTGCTTGCAAGTTTAAAACTGTAGTCTCTGGCAGCTTTTATCATGTTCAGGTCATATGAAAGTTCAGTTTAATATGCTGGATTTTATACAATAGGCCCCTATTTAAATACTACTGTTTTTGTGCAAACATTCCATACCCTCTGTGACATGGTTGAACATCTGACTGTATACTCTAGTGGGTGACCATGTTAGACACACCACCTTTGTGAATGAAATGCATGTAGAGATCTTTTGGATTAGGAGAGAGCCTGATCATGTGATTGTAACCATGGATACTGGTTAACAGTCCATAGGAAAATTAATAGATGGCTTCAAACTTTTGATTAGTTTAATCTTTGAGAGAACTTTTTAGATGTGGGTATTATGGATTGGCAGGTCCCACTGTCCTGTTTGTGTCACATTGTCCAGATATTGTGTCTATAGATATTCATCACCATACTCAATTTGACACCCATAAAGGAAAATCTTATAAAAGGGGCATAACATCATTGACCTGAAGCTCTCCACATCAGTTATTCTAAATGTTTTCCACACACTATGTTTAAATGGTTATCTTTCACACCTTCCTTTCTTTATGATTTTTGGTATCTGTGAACTTCATTACAGGATAATATTCATTTATAGAGAATTATACTAAATCGATAAAAAAAAAAAAAATTAAAACAAATCAGAAGAGATCATACAGCAGAACTTTGAAAATCTGGAGGATGGAAGAAAAAAAACAGACAGATCCAAAACTCAGAAGATAACTATTTGAGCATGAGAAGAGGCTGTTGGGAAGTATAACAACTTACGTAAATAGTCAAATCGAAGCATATCATATCTTGTCACTGACTTCTTGCTCATGTAATTTCCGGTGCTGCATACGAGACGATAGTCATATTTTCCAAGACCACTGCATTCTTGAGCAAAAGCTGCATCATAAGCATCTCGTTTCCTCCTCCAACAAATCTGTTTATCTCAACATTCTAGAGGCAACATAGCAGACACTCAAAAGGGCAGCCTTTGTGTTTCTCAGTAGCGTTGTTCGTCAAAGTTAAATATGTTCTGAAACTCAAAGTCAAAAGACTCCTGAAGATTCAAAAGCATATGATACATATATCAGTAGAGTTAACCAAACTGAATCAAGTGCATATCATATACATATATTAGTAGAGTTAGCATAAAGCAAATCAAACAGTGTTTAATAATGCCCTACCAATCAAAGTGCAGGGCTTCATTCATATTCAAGTAAAAATCTCCAATTTGGGCCACTCTTTAACAAGCAAGATCTTCCCAGAAATTCTTCTTTCACCAACCAGACCGTTACTCTTAAAAGCACAAGTATGCAGAGTTAGTGGGTAAACTTTTTAGCTGATTTGAGCTTGTTGGCAGAACCTTCCTACAGCTGATTTGAGCTGTTGGAAGAGCTAAAACTTTGTAACTCAACAACTTTAGTCAGCAAGGACTTTTCCAACTAAAGAACATTTAGATCTTTTAGTGCTAGAAACACTTTGAAGTAGGAATAAATGCCTAATAATTCATCATAACATCTAAAACCTGACAAGTCAACTCATTGAATAGAGATGTATTATACCATTAGGATAAAACATTATCTCATGAGATCAAGAAATAAAAAATGATTAGAAACATCCATGTCCTTGAACAAAGTAACTTTGAACAGAACATTATTTGCTTGCTAGTTTAAAACTCTAGTCTCAGGCAGCTTTATCGTATTCAGGTCATGTGAAAGTTCAGTTTAATATGCTGGATTTTATACAATAGGCCCCTGTTTAAATACTACTGGTTTTCTGCAAACATTCCATACCCTCTGTGACATTGTTGAAGATCTGACTGCATACTCTGGTGGGTGACCATGTTAGACGCACCACCTTTGTGAATGAAATGCATGTAGAGATCTTTTGGATTAGGGGAGCCTGATCATGTGATTGTAACCATGGATACTGGTTAACAGCCCATAGGAAAGTTAATAGATGGCTTCAAACTTTTGATTAGTTTAATCTTTGAGAGAACTTTTTAGATGTGGGTAATATTGATTGGCAGGTCCCACTGTCTTGTTTGTGCCACATTGTCCTGATATTATGTCTATAGATATTAATCACCATACTCAATTTGACACCCATAAAGGAAAATATTATAAAAAGGGGCATAACATCATCGACCTTATTCAAACAAAATAATTAATCCTAAAGCTCTCCACATCAGTTATTTTAAATGTTTTCCACACACCACGTTTAAATTGTTACCTTTCACAACTTCCTTTCTTGAAGGTTTTCTTTACGATTTTTGGTATCGGTGAACTTCATTACAGGATAATGTTCATTTATAGAGAACTATACTAAATTGATATAATAACAAATCAGAGGAGATCATACAAGCAGAACTTTGAAAATCTGGAGGAAGGAAGATAAAAATAGACACGTCCAAAACTCAGAAGAAAACTACTTGAGCATGAGAAGAGGCCCTTGAGAATTATAACTTACATAAATAGTCAAATTGAAGCATATCATATCTTGTCACTGATTTCTTGCTCATGTAATTTCCGGTGCATAAGAGACAATAGTCATATTTTCCAAGACCATTGCATTCTTGACCAAAAGCTGCATCATAAGCATCTCATTTCCTCCTCCAACAAACTTATTTATCTCAACATTCTTGAGGCAATATAGCAAACAATAAAAAGGCAGCCTTTTTGTTTCCCGGTAGCGTTGTTCGTCAAAGTTAAATATGTTCTTAAACATAAAGTCAAAAGACTCCTGGAGATTCAAAAGCATATGATACATATATTAGTAGAGTTAACCGAACAGAATCAAGTGCATATCATATACATATATTAGTAGAGTTAGCATAAAGCAAATCAAGCAGTGTTTAATAATGCCCATCCAATCAAAGTGCTGGGGTTCGTTCATATCCAAGGTAAAAATCTCCAAATTTGGGCAACTCTTCAACAGGCAAGATATTCCCAGAAATTCTTCTTTCACCAACTAGACCCTTACTCTTAAATGCACAAGTATGTAGAATTAGTGGGTAAACTTTCTAGCTGATTCGACACTGTTGGCAGAACTGTCCTACAGGACAAGAACAGTAAGGCATGAGGTGGAAGAGCTAAAACTTCGTAACTCAACTTTAGTCAGCAAGGACTTTTCCAACTAGAGAACCTATAGATCTTTTAGTGTTAGAAACACTTTCAAATAGGAATAAATGCCTAACAATTATTCATAACATCTAAAGCCTGACAAGTCGACTCATTGAATAGAGATGCATTATGCCATATGGATAAAACATTATCTCACAAGATCATGAAATAAAAAATGAGTAGAAACATTCATGTCCTTGAACAAAGTAACTTTGAAACAGAACATTATTTGCTTGCAAGTTTAAAACTATAGTCTTCGGCAGCTTTTTTCTTGTTCAGGTCATATGAAAGTTCAGTTTAATATGCTGGATTTTATACAATAGGCCCCTCTGTTTAAATACTACTGTTTTTGGGCAAACACTCCAGACCCTCTGTGACATGGTTGGACATATTACTGTATATGCTGGTGGGCAACCATGTTAGACTCACCACCTTTGTGAATGAAATGCACGTTGAAATCTTTTGGATTAGGAGAGAGCCTGATTATGTGATTGTAGCCATGAATACTGGTTAACAGTCCATAGGAAAGTTAATAGATGGCTACAGACTTTTGATTATTTTAATCTTTGAAAGAACTTTTTAGATGTGGGTGTTGTTGATTGGCAGGTCCCACTGTTGTGTTTGTGCCACATTGTCCTGATATTGTCTATAAATATTCATCACCATGCTCAATTTGACACCCATAAAGGAAAAGCTTATAAAAGGGGCATAACATCATTGACCTTATTCAAACAAAATATTTAATCCTGAAGCTCTCCACATCAGTTATTTTAAATGTTTTCCACACACCACATTTAAATGGTTACCTCTCACACCTTCCTTTCTTAAACGTTTTCTTTACGATTTTTGGTATCTGTGAACTATTACAGGATAATGTTCATTTATAGAGAACTATACTAAATTGATGCAAAAACAAATCAGAAGAGATCATACAAGCAGAACTTTGAAAATCTGGAGGATGGAAGAAAAAAGGGACAGGTCCAAAACTCAGAAGAAAACTACTTGAGCATGAGAAGAGGCCCTTGGGAAGTATAACAACTTACTCAAATAGTCGAGTTGAAGCATATCATATCTTGTCACTGATTTTTTGCTCACGTAATTTCTGGTGCATAAGAGACGATAGTCATATTTTCTAAGACCATTGCATTCTTGAGCAAAAGCTGTATCATAAGCATCTCATTTCCTCCTCCAACAAACCTGTTTATCTCAACATTCTTGAGGCAATATAGCAGACAATCAAAAGGCAGCCTTTGTGTTTCCCAGTAGCGTTGTTCGTCAAAGTTAAATATATTCTGAAACTCAAAGTCTAAAGATTCGTGGAGATTCAAAAGCATATGCTACATATATCAGTAGGGTTAACCAAACAGAATCAAGTGCATATCATATACATATATTAGTAGAGTTAGCATAAAGCAAATCAAGCAGTGTTTAATAATGCC
>JAOXJP010000001.1:15702133-15722578 GCA_025762735.1 Platanus orientalis
GCTTTAGTTAGTGGTAATTTTGTAATAAGGTCAATAGTGTCATAGTTAGTTTAGTTTTTTTTGAGTTTTTAGTTATAATCCCAATTTTCATTTTAGACTCAGTTTTACTCTAGTCAAAACTTGACTTTTTTACTTTACTTTGGTATTATTAAGTAGGTTATTCAGTTACCTTTTTAACAAGACCAAGATTTTGTAAATCCGAGATGATTTGAGAAAGTTATGACCAAATTACCAAGGGAGTGTTAATAAAAACAGGATTAGTGTTTTTTTTAGAAAACTTGGTTAGCAAGTTTATGATTTTTATAATGTTTTTTAGAGAATATTTTAGGAGATTGTTTGAGATCTTGTGGGGCCCAATAACTTGGCCAACAAGCCAAATATTGTGACAAGCAAGATTTAAATTTTTGTAGAAATCTTTTATTATTTGGCAAGTTTATTTTGTTAGAAGAGCTTGAGTCCAGAATTTTATTTTATTTTATTTTATTCTTTATGTAATACCTATTTAAATGTCACATTAAATCAATCTAAAGTAGTTGAAGATGATTATTTGAAAAGAAGACACGTGTGTGTTGAAATGAGTGTTGTATCCCAAGTTTTCTCTCAACTCCTCACATGAGCTGAGTATTCTATCCTTTATCTCTTTTTTTTTTTTTTTTTTCTCTATTATCTTCTTTCTTTCTTATTTACTTTTCTTATGGACTGTTTTTCTACAGCATTGAGCATAATTGAAAAGCCTGAATTAAAGAATTGGCCACTATACCACATGTACATGAGTGATTTGGTTGAATAAGAGAAGACACTGAAACTGATTTGGAGGAAATTGGTTGAGCTGTTGGAGAAGATTGTTAATCCTCTTCAAATGGTTTAGGGAATCATGAATCATCATAAGTCTACGAAGGATTCTCCAAAACTTTGTCCTACCATTGTTGAAGTTTGTATGATTTTGTTCTATATCACCAGTATTCACCACAAGGTGCAGAGGCTGTAGATTTATCAAAATAATAAATAGTGTCCTTGCGATGACACAACAATCATGGAGATGGTGGAGTTAGGTCCGATCAAAAGATGAATTTAAGGGTAAAACAATAATTACACATTAAAAAAATTGATTTGAGTAACATTTTGTTTTACCTCGTTATTTAACAATTTTACCAAAATTTTGAGTTGATTTGACAAAAATCCCATTATAATAAGATAAAGAGTTGTGAGATTCGAGCTTAACCTAAACCCTTGCTTCTTAAAATAGCTTTAGCTAACGTACAGAAAATTGAGTGGGTATTTGAGAATCACGGTTTTTATTTTTTATTTTTGGTAACCAATGTTAAGAGGGATTTTACTTTATTTTTATATTTTTTGTAAGAGTAGTCAGAGGGGTTAGAGAAGTGTTTTTACATTAATTTTTGTCATTTTTTAAAGAGAAAACATAAGTAAAAATAAACTTGAAGCTTTTCTTCACAATTTATAGACACTAACAGGTTTGTGAATGGTCGGATAGGAAGCAAATTTAGGTGTACCCGTATTCGTATTTGTTTATTTAATTGAATATTCGATTAAATTCAGGTATTTTACAGATATTTATGAAAAAAAAAACCTAGGGACTAAAAAGATAGAAGACGATTGATGGATCAACGGGAATAAGAGATGAGAAATGGGTTAAGGTTAAGTTATAATGATTTGGATAGATTTTGAATCCATCTCAGGTCTAAATGGATAGATACCATACCATTACCAATCTGTGCTTGACATGTAGCCTGACAAAGGGTGTTTGAGTCAATACACATGAGTTAAAGGAGGGCATTATGATAAATGCATAATAGATAAGTATCTATGTATTTATTATTGTACCCTTTGTCAGACATCGTGTCACATCCTGAATAGAGACTTGAGCGTTAGTTGATAGCCCTAGACATGAGGTACCTGTTGTGGTCTTTCAAAGACATGTACCAGCCCTAGACATGAGCTACCCCAGGTTTGAGCAGTGATGTCAAGTGTTAACGAATGGTATGTAAATAGGCTTCACCAGGGTTGACACTCTGCATTGTGATCTGGGCAGGCTTGGACTCTCCAATATGAGCTCACGGCCAGGCTTCTTATTGCATGTCTATGTTTACCGTTATGTGCTAACGTTCAAGATCCAAAGCAAGTTCAAAACCTTTCTTCACCTTTAACAACGAACCATATTTCCATCCGGGCAAAAAAAATCAACCATACTGTCGTCGATGGAGATTATTATCATAAACTCTCATTGCCCTTTACCTCCAACGTAAACCCTCTTCGAATAATCTCAATAATGGAGAATTTCTTCAACCTTGCTCGCCAGCATGACCGCGTCTCCCTCCTCCAAGCTCAAACTGAAGAACCCACTTCTCACGCTCCTCCAAAGCTCCAAAACAACCTCAGAGATCCTCCAAATCCATGCCCAGTTGATCACGAAGAACCTCATCTCCAACACTTTTGCCGCAAGCCGTTTGATCGCTTCTGTAACTGCAGACGCCATGAACATGGATTATGCGGAGTTGATATTTGCTCAAATTCACCAACCCAACACCTTCATTTGGAATTCCATGATTAGAGGCTATGTTGAAAGCTCGAGTCCTTGTCAAGCATTCCATTTCTACGGCTCAATGCGAAGGAAAAACATTTCAGGGGATAACTACACCTACCCATATGTTCTTAAGGCTTGTGGGTTGATGTTGGGATTGAATGAAGGGAGGGAGATTCATGGGGAGGTTTTGAAGAGAGGGTTTGGTTCGGATTTGTTTGTGAGGAATGGTTTGATCAGTATGTATTGTAGGTGTGGCAAGACAGTTTTGGGTCGGGCATTGTTTGATGGGTTTCACGAGAGGGATTTAGTTTCTTGGAATTCGATGATAGGTGGGTATGTTGGGTGTGGGGAGATTCGTGAGGCTCGGAAGCTGTTTGATGAAATGCCGGAGAGAGATGTGTTTTCTTGGGCCATTATGATTGATGGGTATGGGAAGGTCTGCACTTTAGTTGGTTTTGATCTTCTTTTTCTAACTGGTTGCTTTATAACATTAGTTTTCTTATTTTTATTAGGTTATTGTGGCTAGATTCATCACTGAAATAAATTTTCTCACTTATTTCAGAAACTTGGTGATGTTGCTTGTGCTCGTGAACTGTTCAATAGTATGCCTGAAAGGGATTTGGTTTCATTGAATTGCATGATTGATGGGTATGTGAACATTGGAGAAATGGTTGCTGCTCGTGAATTATTTGAAGAGATGCCTGAGAAAAATGTGATCACTTGGAGCATCATGATTGACGGTTATGTCCGAGACAGGAACTTCAAGGAAGCCTTGAATCTCTTTGAGCAGATGCTTTGCCAAGGAACGAGACCTGACAAAGTTTCTGTTGCAGGTGCAATATTGGCTTGTGCGCAATTGGGTGCACTTCATCTAGGGAGATGGATACATATCTACATACAGAAGAACAAAATTATATCAGACATTGTAGTTCAAACTACTCTCCTGGATATGTACATGAAGTGCGGGAGCCTGGACGAGGCCCGCAGAATGTTCAGTAACATGGCAGAAAGGAATGTCATTTCTTGGAATGTGATGATTTCTGGCCTTGGGATTAATGGCTTTGGAGAAGAAGCATTGGAACTATTTTCCCAAATGGAGATACAAGGAATTCTACTGGATGATTTGATCTTCCTTGGTGTTTTAAATGCGTGTAGTCATGCAGGTTTAGTAACTAAAGGTTTGCATATCTTCCATAGGATGAGAAGTGTTTATGGGATTGAGCCTAAGCTTGAACACTACAGCTGCCTAGTAGATCTCCTTGGCCGTGCGGGACAATTAGATGAAGCTAAAAATGTCATAGAGACTATGCCCATGAAGCCAAATTCAGCTCTGTGGGGATCTCTTCTTGCTGCCTGTCGAAATAATCAAAATGTGACCCTTGCAGAAGTCTCAGTAGAGAGGCTAGTGGAGCTCAAAGAGGATGACTGCGGGGTGTATGTTCTCTTGTCAAATATTTATGCTGAGGAGGGAATGTGGGAGAATGTGTTGAGGGTAAGGAAGCTGATGAGTGACAGAGGTATGAAGAAGGAAACTGGAAGGAGTGTAATTGAGGTTAATGGTGGGGTTGAGGAGTTTCTTAATGGCGATAAGTCTCATTTTTTGAGCGAGGGCATATATTTGGTTATTTGGAGCTTGTCAAAGATGATGGTGTCTGCAAGATAGATTCCCCCAGGTAATGAAGATTGCAAGGACTACAACAGAAATATTGGCCCCTTAAATCCTTTTCTTTGGGTCATCCCTATAAATTTCAAAGATACCCTGAACCTGCTTGCACTATGCATTTAGAATTATGCTTGCCCAGTATGCAGAGATATCATTTGGTAGGGCCACTTGGGCCTGCTGCCCACGGGGGGGAGACGTCAAGGCAATTTACTGTGGAATTGCTACCCTCATGGGGTTTGAAACCTCCACCTCTCCCTTGGTTGGGTAGTTCTACTCATGCAAAAGTCCAGTAGTTTGTTCTTTTGGGTCACCAGCAAAATTTAAAAAAAAAAAACAAAAAATGAGAACGATAAGTGGTCTTTACTATTCATAACCCCTACCTTTAACCATTTGATAAATGAATGAAAAAAATGTTTAATAAGCTTTTGTTTATGTTGTACAAGTATTTTTGTTTTTGAAAGGTAATCTTTGAGTTTTATATGAGAAATTCTCCAGGGTCTGTTGGAGATTTCAATTGTTTGAAGGGAACTTATGTTAAAAGGACATGTTGCTAAAAGGACAGGTCATATTGGCCTATTAAACATTCCTCCTTGTATTCTAGAGCAAATGACTGTTTTGAATATATAAATTTTTTTTTCCAAAAGCTAATCAAAACATTCAAAACTCTAAAGGGTTCTATTATAACGAGAGTCTACTTGAAATAATGTGTCTTTACAATCCTATTAGATCGAATTCTAAAAAGCTAAAACTGAAGACAGTACAAGTTATCTTCAGTGCAAAATTAGGGTTTGTATAATTTATTCTAAAGATTGCTAGCAAAAGTGGTTTAGGGTTTGTGCATCAAATGGGGAGATCTAAAGTTGTAAATTAAAATAAATAAATAAAATGAAGTAAAGAATTGAAGGCAATCATCCTCTTGATATTCCTACTTGAAAATTTTAATTTCAAAAGATTACTATTTACTTACAACATTACCACACAAAAAAAAAATCATTATAGACGATGTGTGGATGGATGCCTTTGGTGCATACACCTCAATAAGCTTCTAAAGCACCAGCCATTCTACACCTGTAAGTGGTGTACATACACCCAAGCATTCCCATAGGAGTAATCTAACCATGAAGGGAAAATTGGTTCGAAACGATGGCAATGACATGGACACAGAGTTAGCCCGACCCATTTTCCAACGGATACAGGGGAAAGCATTCTGTGCTCTTCGAAGTGCAGAGAGGTTTCTGTTCTTCCTTGTAAAGCGTTGACAAGGGCTAGCTCTGTATTAGAAGAGGTTCAAAGCCATGTATGAATAAGCTACGATGGCATCATTTTGTTGAACCATGTGGTTCATCCGGTCGAGTTATCGTTGGGTTTGGTTTGATGTTTGATGCCAATATGTACGTAAAGGGAGGAAATGGTCTACTGCCAAATTGTCTATTCCCCCATGTCCCCATATGCAAAGGTTAGCACGTGCTCTTTTTTTTTTTAAACAGTTTTTAATGGTTTGAACCCTATACTGCCTTTGTGTATGGGAACATGGGGGAGTAGACAACTTAGGAATAACATTTGCTCCCGTTTGGGAAATGGAAATGGGAAGGCTAACCTAGATTTCGGAAATATTGAGTCAATTTTTAGAAACCTTGATCATTAATAAGATACTTAACAAATATTTATTTTTAAAACAATAAAACAAAAAGTCAGGATGGCCGAGTGGTCTAAGGCGCCAGACTCAAGTTCTGGTCCTCGAGAGAGGGCGTGGGTTCAAATCCCACTTCTGACATACATGCCCTTTTTCTTTTCTAATTTTTTTTCTTACAAATGTGCATCTTTAGGTGCTTTGGTGGCGAAAAATGTTTTCATTTTAACATTTAAAACTCTTACCCAAGGTATTGCTATAATCAAATATTCATAACCAATCTTTTCTTCTTTTTTTTTTTTTTTTTTTGACTGGGAACAGGGAATGATATCCAACCTTCTTGTCATCAGGAAGAAAATGTTCTGTGATGACAGTGTCTGTAGTGTTTTATGGTGAATTATAAGCTGACACATCATGTGGTTGGGGTTTAAAAAAGTGTTTAGGTGTAAAAAAACAAAAAAGAGATACCAAATTCAAAAACACATCATGTGTCAATCAATGGTACACCTACATAGGCTTATGTCAACACGGACAATCATTCTCCTGTCACATTTATTACCATAAGAAAAGAAAAGAAAACCTTATTATCATTTTTATATCATTCATTTTCCAATAAAATTTTGACTGCCAAAAAGAAAGAAATGATGATTATAATCTTGAATCATCCTCACGTGACCACCTTTTTGACTTGGTAGGCATCAAGCCAGGGACCCAAAGCCAACTTTGGTTGGTCCGGTGAGGGGTGTGGATTTTATACGCCAAACCCTAACCTCCGTCCGCATCCGCCGCTGGTCAAGCGGGTGAAAACATCAATGCCGAAAGTGATTTTCATTTTTCAGTAGAGTGTGTAAAACACTTCCCCCCACCCCCCGCGTTGACTTGGGCATTTTTGTCCGCCAAGCGTAGAAAAGCCTTGCCATGGTTGGTCTCATCATTGGCCCAAGTAATTCACACAGCTAGTCGGAATTGAAACGTTGGAATTAGAGGTTTATTATTTAATTTCCTTGGAATCAAAGTTTCCAAATCTAAAGAAGGGATAGTCTTAACTCTTAACTCAGCTTAAGTATATCACGCTGATCCATAAATTTTATTATTCTTTTTCAAATTAGATAATTCTCCACTTGATTGTATATTTTTTTGAATATACAAAAAGTGCCCCTATGTTTGAATGAAGAAATTAGGGGCTTAAAAGAATTACCCACTCAGTTTCTCATTTTTGTTGAGTGTTTGAACCAAGGAATACTATGCTCGACCTTTGAATTACTGTAATTCAAAAAAGAGAAACACGTACCACGAACTACTACAAAATATTCACATCAAACAATTTTCTCTGAACCAAACAATGACTGACTGTGGAACAAGCTCTAAACTTCAAAAGAACCACACTAGGTTCCCGTTTCTCTGTTTTAAAAGATAATAATAAAACAAAATTTAAAGAAAAAATAAGAAATTATTACATCTAACTATTCATTGACAAAGGCCTTTACAAAATAAACCATGAACCCAACGCCTCTTAACCTCTATCCGTCGATGACAGGTGATGACTGCTGCATTGTTAGTATCAGGCAGGTGTGTATGCACATGGTTGTTTCCCTAATTTTTGGGTACTAAGAGGACTATTAATTATAGGTCAATGACTAATCATCCTCTCAGGCCACTCTTTGTGAAAAAATAATCTTCATTATCTACAAAAGAATCAAGGATGAAACTCAGAGCTTCATAACTTTCTGCAAACCAGCATTCAAGATGGAAATGTGACCCACTGCAGCATCTGGAAGAACTTTCACCGAGCCTTCAGAGCCACCTGAACAAAGTCCAGACACAAGGAAAGAGAAATGAATTCATGCAAAAGAACACCGAGCATTACCAATAATAATAACCTATGGCACTTAATTGAGAAAAGCTCTTACTCTCTTACTGTTTGTGGAATAAGTAAGTCAAATATGCATCCAAGCAAAAGAACACATGTACCTCTTGCTGACGAAAACTAAGGAGATGTGTTCTCATCATCTGAACTGGAATCATCCATCCGCCGGTCCATGATAGCTGGAAAAAGACGCTGACGTATGTCTGGAGAAGGCGGCTGACTGGAGTCTGGAGAAGGCAACACAGTTGAAGCCTCTCTGTTTCTAAGCATCCTTGTTGGCTTCTGTGACTCTCTCACCTCTTTGCATGCCTTATCCAACATAATCAGGAAATCCCTAACGACCACAAATAAACGCAAGCCTTCATCCTTCCCTGCATTCCCATGGAAGTAATCGACTGTGCTCTTTACCAGATTCATTATCCTCTTTTCTTCCTCCAGCAGCCACTTGATGTCAATCTCCGCATGTTCTACAAAACTATTGAGTGTACGGTGGAATCCCTTGTGCTCCTCTATACTCTTCATCTCTGAGTTCAGGAACTCCTTGGTCTTCACCAATGACCGGCCAAGTTTAGACACTGTTACTGCTAAGCCATCAGCATCCAACGCTGCCGCCTTCCTGACATTCTCGAGCTCACCACCCAAACCCGAAACAACCTGGAGACCAAGGCTGCGATAGCGGTCTTCAGTTTCATGGGGATCCACTACAAAATCCTCTGATTTCACACTTTGGCTCTCTCTAGTGACACGAGCAGCCCGTACACCTTCAGAGCGGATTATCTCCTGCACAACAAAATGCAAGAGAGTAGTCCTGCCATCGGTTCCTTTAACATCAGCCAGTTTCAATAGTGTATCGAGTTTGAATGCCTGTGCACCACCCCGGAAGGTACCATCATTCATGCGGTTGCCAGTTTTGAGAACGGCTTCTAAAAGTTTCAGGAACAGCCGGCTGCTTCTAAGCTCTTTGCAAGCTACCTGCCATGTACAACAGGGAAACAAGAGAGTAAATGTAAATTAGCAATGAAATACATTGACATGAACTAAAAGGCACAAATAAAAGAGTTTAATCATGTGAAACATATCCCTCGCGAAAAATCTTGTGTGCATTTGCATGTAAATGGAATCTTACAGACATTAGTTTGGTAAATTCAGCATCCATCTTGGAAGATGCATAAACTCTCCATTTTCTGGGTATTCAGAGACACAAACCCATCATTGTCCTCCCCATTTCCCATTAAACAGAATGCACTACGTGTTTTATGGAATCTTACAAGCATTAAGGTTCAAATTAAAAAGAACATAGTTTGAAATTCAATGATTTAAAGCAGAAGATATTCGAAATTAAATGAGTTTGAAATTCAATGATTAATATCAGAAGATATTTAAAATTAAATGAGTTTGATCATGTATTATGAAACTGTGCAAGTGCAAATACATGGAATCTATCAGAAACTGGTTTGGTAAATTCAGAATCCATCATAGGAAGATATTGACTTTCCACTTCCTGGTTTCCAGAGGCAAACCCTCCATCTTGTCCTTCCAATATCCCTTTTGATGATAAGTCCTAAATATTTGTAGGGTTTTAGAGGCATTAATGTTAAAACAAAAAATAAAAATAAAAAGAATCTATAGTCCCTCTTTGAAAGACTATACAATATGATCTATCAATAACCAATCATGTACATCTTTTCCTTGCCAATCTTGCTGAAACATGAGGAAAGCAGAAATGGGCCATCTCCCTTCTGTTTTGAGATGACATGGCTGGATGTCGAAGGGTTCAAAGACAAGATCTGTAGGTGGTAGGAATTTTTCCAGTCCCAAGGGATTGCAGGCTTTATTCTTGGCCAAAAGCTGAAGGCCCTGAAGGTGGAGATTAAAAGATGCTGAGCAGAGTAGGAGAGAAAAATGTCTGCAGAATATCAAAGAGGTAGACAGAAAAGAGTAATGTAGCGCTATTTCAGAAACTGATAAAGCAAGTAGGAAGGAGGAGAAGATAGAGTATCTGTGATGGATTAAAATGGAACAAATATGCTGGAGATAGAAATCCCATATTCTGTGGCTGCGCTGAGGAGAAAACAACACAAAATTCTTCCATAAAATGGCTAATATGATCTCAAATGAATCACATTGAAAGTTTAAAAGTGAAGGAGGAGCTGGTCCTTGAGAAGGAAAAGATCTCGGGTTGCATGGCGGAGTACTACAAATCCATGTACAAGGAGCAGTTCAGCAAACAGCTTAGTTGGACGGGATTTCATTCCAATAAATCCCTAACGAGAGAAGGGTGTGGTTGGAAAGGCCCTTTACAGAGAAGTAGTGGAAACCTGGAAGAGTCCTAAAGATGAAAAGGCCTAGTGCCCTGACAGCTTCCCAATGGAGTCTTTTAAAGAATTCTGGTTCTGGGAGGTTATAAGCAAGGATGTAATGAAGGCAATGAAGAAGTTCAACCAAAATGCTGCCTTTATAGAAGCTTGAATGCCTCTGCAATGCCCTCAACCTAGAAAAAGGCGGGGGGGGGGGGATGATGCGGACAACATTATGGGACTGACCTCTGCTGAAGGGCACATTCCAGAATTGATCGTGGATACCTGAGTGCTTGGTGTTGCATACTTGATCACCGTGCTGCTACTCTTTATACATCACAGAGATTTGAACTTGAGATATCATTGTGCCTGGGTACACCGTACACTCCCATGTCAGAATTGTCTTCCACATTCTATCTCCACTTGTGGGTTGCTTGATACATAAAAGAGCACAGATATTAAGGGATCACATATATATCTGGGTACTTTCCCAAGTTGCATTGATCCTATGAGAATGGCTGACCTGAATATTCTGGTGGTGCTTAATTGACACTGGAGATTGCTGCTCTTTGGAGCTTACCAACAGAGTCTATACCAAATCATCTCTGCAACACATCAGATTTACCATCCTTGGGATATTTACATCACATCAGGCATTTCTCTGTTCTGTTTCCGTTGTCCCATATAACCAAGCACATCAGAGAAGTATATTACCCAGCAAACAACATGTTTCTACTTTTCTCTTAGTTTTTTATTCTCCTTTCTTTATTTTTCTTTTCTTCTTCTTGAACCACCATTAACAAAGCTTCAAAGTTTCTGAAATTTCATGATTTGGGTTATCAAATCCTATCCAAATATCATGAAATTTTAACTGTAGAACCCTTAAAAATGTCAAAAACTACCCTAAAATTTTTGAAATTTTCTTAAGGGTCAGAAGGGCATTTTTGTAATTTTTATGTTTTCTGTCCAGAATTACAAAAATACCCTTTTTGGCTATTTCTACTTTTTTCTCTCCTAATTCATTCTAACTTATTTTCTTTGATTCTATTTACCAATTTCTTAATTTTGTGGCTATTTGTATTTTAAATTTTCAAATTCTTAATCTATTTGCTTCCGCAATTTTAATTCAGACAATTATTAAGGCCTTGGAAATTATTTACCTCAATTTTTGGTATCTTTCCCATTATACTGCATCAGGGGGGGACTCTGGAACTTCAAGATTTCAGACCAGTTATCGAAGATCCTTGCCCAGAGATTGGAGGAGAAGATATGCCACATTATATCCCCATCACAGGGACCTTTCGTGAAGGGGATACAGTTTCTTGATTGCTCTTTAGTGATGAATGAATGCGTTGACTCATGTCATATAGAAAAGGACAGAGTCATTTGTCAAATTGATATGAAAAAGGCCTACAACCACGTCAATTGGGGCTGCCTTGATTATGTCACGAAGAAGATGGGTTTTGGTTGGAAATGGCATAGGTGGATCAAAGTATGCATATCTACAATGTTGCTATCAGTTATGGCAATCCATCATTTCTAATCATTATGGGACCAAGGAAAATGGTTGGGACTGTCGTCAAGTTATCTTTTCATCTCATTCTATATTATGGAAACATGTTGTTTACCTTGGCCTTCTTTTATATCCCCATACTCGGTTCTCTGTAGGCAATGGGAGAAATATTAGATTCTGGAAAAACCTCTGGTGGGGGATGTCACATTGGAGAGAGCCTACCCTTGCCTATTCTGCATTGCCTCCCAAAAGAATGCAGTGGTCGCTGAGATTTTTTCCTTTGACATGAATGGCCTTTCTTGGAACATTCTTTTCACCTGAGACCTTTATGAGTGGGAGGTGCTTATTGTAGGTCATCTTATGAATAATCTCCATACAATTAATATTTCAAGAGTAGATAGGGAAAGCCGAATTTGGACTCCTTCCTCGGATGGCCTATTTTTATCAAAATCTTTCATTTCCATCTTGTTAGGCCATTCACACACACCATATCCTCACCTTAAAATCTGGCGTTCTACGGCCCCCCTCGGGTTAAGGCTTTCAATTGAGTGGTGTCCCTTAACAAAAAAAAAACACCATGGATGTTCTTCAAAGGAGACACCCATATATGGTTTTGTCCCCTTTGCTTTGTTGTCTTTGTGGGGTGCATGATGAATTTGGCGATCATTTGTTCATTCATTGTACATTCACATCAAGGGTGTAGAGGTTTTTTCTTATTGGCACTCTATTTCAATTTTAAACGAAGTTTTTGACCTAGCTTTCCTGTTAGTGCATAGGAGTCCCACCATCCTCGCACCATATCCGAGAAATTCGGGCTACCTAACCACATATTCTCAAATTTAAAAGGTTTTAAGCCCCCTTTTGACAATAGGAATATGGTCCGATATAGGGCGAGGCCAAGCTAATCCTTTAGAGAAAGGAAAGGAGGTATCCCATTCAGGGGACAACAAAAATCTGTCCAACTTGCTGAACGACGGGTATGTCTACATGTTCGACCAAGTATATGATGCACCCGAAATTGGGACGTCCCTTAGGCCATGATTGTTTACTAAATCTGCCAAGAGTTGCATCCCCCCAGACACCTATCTCTCACCCAGGCGATCCTCAGGGCAAATAATTTCATTAAAATCACCACAGAGACACCAAAGGCCATTCCAAAGACTTCTCAATTCAGACAACTCTTGAAAAAAAGCCGGCTTCCTTTCAGATAAACAAGGACCATAAACTCCAGTAATCAACCAAGCCTCGTCAGTGTTCCTTATTCGGCCAAGCACAAAGACCGAAAACTCTCTCACCCAAGAGTTTATAATTTCTATTTTACTTGAATCCCAAATCACCCATATACCCCCTACAACACCCTTGGAAGGAAGACAAATATCATATACAAGAGGGAAAGGGCATACTTGGTGCATAAAAGTTCGGGGGATAGATCTGAGTTTCGACTTCACGAGGACCAGAAGCTCTACCAAACTAGAGTTAACAATGTCTTTAACCAGAATTCTTTTTTCATACCACCCCAGGCCTCGAACGTTCCACACTAGGATAGAAAAAGCCATCAGGAAACCAGGAACCAACCCAGGAAAAACAGACCACCAGATTCCTTTAAGCTCCACCTCTGCGGGTCCCATCAAAGCTTCTTTGCCTCCGACAACCATTGCTTCTTTGAAACTCTGCACGAAGACTCAGAAGCTCTCTATTTACCCTTTTGCAATTAATTTTAGACCCTGAGTTCGATATTTCCTTTTTCAGAGCCGTGAATAAGTCAATGACTTGTTTTTCCACACCTTCAAATGAGAAACCCAAAAAATGGCTTACTGCCTACATTTGACTTAGAACCCATAGAGAGACCTCCGATAAGGGCGGAGGGGATTCTTCCACAGGAACAATTTGGAGATCCCTCCCATTTGAACAGTGCCTTGCAGGTTCTAAAACGGTTTCCCTAGGATCACTAACCTCAATACTATACTCAATAGCTAAAGGAAGCTCGTTCGGAAGGAGGGGAGACCCATCTTTGATCATTTCTGGAGACTCATTCTGCTCCATTCCATCGTTTGCGTTCGTCGTTAGGGTATCTTCAAATTCTCTATTTGTCTGTTCATCTTCATCATAAAGAGTATTTGATTCTCCTATTTCACAATTTCCTCTGCATATCACTTCCCTCCCTTTGCTCCGCTCCATCTTTGTCTGTATTCCACCCTTTTAGCGCCTGGAGGATTTTCCCAGTCATCTTTCGAGTTACAGAAATGGGCTAATACCTAGTCCTTTGTTATGGAGTAAAAAGGCTCCTCCGAATTGATCAATGTCCATTTTGGCCTTCGGCTATCAGTCAGAAATCCCGAGTGTCTCGAGGGCAAAACCGGAAACCTACTTGATTTGGGTGGAAATCCCAAATCACACCTTGGGTGCCCCATCGAAAGCTTCCCTTTAAAAGCCACCAAAGGGGCTTTTTTGACCAAACACCCTTTTTTAGCGCCATTTAGAGGCGTCGACTTTTCCTTCCCAAAACACTCCCCAATGCCCTGTTTCATCAGTTTGGGCTCGAGGATATTTTTGGTGGGACACTTATCATTAGCGATATTTAACTGGCCCAACCCTTTATCCCCAAGATACCCCTTGGTCCCCTGTTGCAACGGAACTGGCTCGAGGGCATTCCAGTCATTCAAACACAAGTATTCATCCCTACGCAAACCCAGGTTTGTTGTGACTTCCAGATATTTCGAATTTGAATTCGAATCCAGTACAGTTGGAGTGGTTTTGTCAAAGTTCAAAACCACTAACGGAATCTCTTCTTGAACAGAATACCGTTTTCCTTGCAAAGGGACTTTCATGCAGTGCTTTTGGTTCATAGGATCCCTACTTTCATCCTAGTCTTCCTCTACGACGATGGCGACTTGGAAGCTAAGTTCCCCATCCGATATTCTCATGGCCCTTGGAATCTTTCTGATATTGGTTTTTATAGTCAAGATTCGAGCCCATTTTAGGTCTTTGAAGGATATGGTGTTCTCATCGATATAGTTCAATCCACCACATTTCTCAGCGATGGAAAGCAACACCTTATATTTCCACAGGTGAAAAGGAAGGTCCCTTATACGAATCCATGCCTCTTTGTGCCAATTTGAGTCGGTCTTCACTCCCAGAGACGGGGACCACTTGTGGAATACCAGGGTGTACCATACGAGAGTCGTGTGCATCCAGCCACCGAGATTCCTCCCAACTTAGCCCTAGGATAAGGCTTCTATCTATAGCAAAGGGCTTTAAATCTACCCGTTTGGAATGGAGGAGAGCTAAGGTAACCAGCTCTTCCACCTCTGTCCATTCCAGGTTTTCGTCTAGTTTCTCTACATAGATCCCCAATGCCCAGTCCACATATGGTTCTTTTCTAAGCCACGCATTCTTAGAAGTTACCTTCGATTTCTTCTCTGATAATATTGGGAAGTCCTACAGAGTGCTCTGGAAGTAATTATTGCTTTTGTCCTCAATCTCATCCAGAAATTCCGACTGTAAGATACGCGTGAGACTTTCTCATCCCCAAGCTTTACTGTCCTCCGGAACCAAGATGTGTCATCCTCTGCCCTCCCTAGGAGTTGCTGAGACCATGACAAATCTACCTCTTTTGTTTTGCTTCCTCTAAAGTACCAGCACTACATCCCCTTCATCTTTCGTTTTAACCAGTCGGTCCAAGTCAGGTAGACGTCTGGCAAGTCGAAGGTGCTCTATCATCCATCTCACGGAGGACTGTTTTATTTCAATAGATGATGAATAACCCGCACCCCTTTCTGTAATCCTAATCAAATCTCTTCTTCCTTTTCTTGTCCATCCTACCTCAAAAGATTTCCTTTCTATCGCGATAATGGCCATCCTCATAGGAGCTTCCTGACTTGGGCCAGATCAGCCATGGTATTGGATTATATGGGAGGAAAATAATTTTTGGGTTTTTTAAAACTTTGTCAAAGAGAACCATCTCCCTGCTATGTGCCTGGTTGTTGCGTCTGCAGCCTTTTTCGAAACTTCATTTCCTCCAGTGGATTTTCAAACAGGAGTCTATTGTATACCTATTGAGTTCTCCCTGATCTAGGGATGTATTCCTCATGCATTCCTTATAATCAATAAAATTCTCTTTATTGATCAAAAAATAAAATAAAATTATGTACATAAATTGTGGACCAAGTTGAAAGGCAAAAAGTAAACTATCCTAGGTAGAAGTCATCAAGCAGAGGTATCCACCCTTGGTTGCCTCTTATGTGTACAGCTATTGTGTAGTGGATAGAATTTATGAATTAGCAAACAAAGAGGTAAGATTTCCCAAACAAAAGTTTGTAATCTTTTTTGACCTCTTTTGCCCCTTTAACTTTCTATACAGGACATCCAATCTTGCACCCACCTACAAGGTACTCATTTTGGAAGTACTATGCCAGCTATTGTGTAGGAAATTAAAATTTTATTTGCAATATGTGCTATTAAGCATACACTATCTTTCTGCATTAGGCATGTCATATACTCAACTCGACAAAGTCTTATCCCAATTACCTGGAATTGCACCACGAATCCTGCTCTGCCATTCTATTCTATCTCAGGCCATATCTTCCATTAAATCATAAGCCCTCTAAGTCTTTTCTCACAACTTCGACCCAAGTCCTTTTTTGCCTTCCCCTTGTCCTTTAAAGAGCCTTCAACTTGCACCATATCACTCCTCACTGGTCTATCTTGACTTTTCCTCATCTTGTCACCTATTGGTGCAACCCCTAAGTTCTTGTGATGTATTCATTTCTAATTAAAAATCTTTTCTTGGCAGTTGGCACTCATCCATCTCAGTTCTCATTCAATGTATGAATGCTTCTTCGATGCCCAACATTCTTCCCCATAGAGCATGGCTGATCTTATAGCTGTCTTATAAAAATTCCCTTTCAATTCTAGTAATTTGTATCGATCACACAACACTCTAGATGCACCTCTCCACTTCATCCACATTTCAGCATTTCTATGGGCAACATTCTTTTCAAACTCTTCTTCCTTATAGATGATTAAACCAAGATAACGAAAATGGTCACTTCAAGGTACCTCATCATCAATCTTAAACTACTCTTTCAATTCTACTCTTAATTTTACTAAAATTGCACATCAAGTATATGCATTTCCCATAGGCAACTTAAAAAGGGGTACACTTTATTCACTAGTGGGAAAGTTCAAATGTGAAATTAAGACATAAGCAAGGATGATTCCCAAATTTTCTCATTCATGTCTTGAATATATTAGTTAATAATTTTGTAATTTTTTGACCAAGCATTAATGTAAGGACAGTAGTAAGTTGAAATTCATGAATCATGACAGCAAAATCAAATTAAATACTTAACTTCAGAGATTAAACTCTTACCTCTAGAGTTGCAAGGGACTCTTTAACACTTGAGACTTCCTCTTGAAGAGAACTCATGAAAAGCAAAGAATCCATACGTTTAAAAGCAAAAGGGATATCAATCAAGACTTTTAGGAACCGATCTGCAGGCCCAAGTTGGGAAAGTTCACCACTGAATAGCCTAAGCTTCAGTTCTTCGTCTACTGTTGGCGCCATCTTCAACAAAGTTTGGAGGAACTCTGTGGGAAGCTCAGTTCCTGATTTAGCAATGAGTATGGTTAGAACATGCTATGAAACCCTAAAAGCCAACATAAAAAAAAGTATTTGTACGACCATTGTTTTAAATTCTGCACACTGTTGCATTATTTAAAGTCCTGAAAATATCATTGGAAATATTCCATAATTATATTTTTCTCGAACATATCTTTTATGAAATATGAAGCAGTATTTTAATACTTTTATTTCATTCCAGTCCACCCCTCCCAGCACCCCGTAATTACAGGACCAGCACTGGGTAATGAGCTTTTTTTTTATTCCAGAATTTAATCCTCCCTGTATGTACTTGAGAAATTTTGTTGAAATGAAATATATTTTTAACTGAAATTTCATCTGTAAATCTAAACTACAAAAAGTCAACTCAAAATTTTCTTTTTTAGATTTTTTAGAATCATTACCTTCATTGAGAATCAAAATTCGATAGTCAAATTTTGGTAAATAAATAACAGAAAAATCAACTATTATATACACTTGACTTTAATTCAAAATAACTAAAGATCTAAGATAATAAATATATATCACAAAGATATATATAATGAGTACACTATATTTTTTGCAATAAAATGTTTATTATATTGTTTCAGTTTCAAGTAGATGAATTATAAATTAATAGGTTTAAATCGAAAATAAAAAGTGAAAAATCAAATTAATCTATAATACATCAAAAGCAAAGTACTTAGCATTCTCACATGATATGTGGTCATATTAGTAATTATGTGATATTTTTCTAATTATACACATAACACTCTGAATATTAATGACCCTTGTGCTGTGTTTTGATTAGTTTTAGTTGCTTGCTGTAATGCTTGGGTTTTTTTTATTCGTATTACATGACTATGTAGTTTTGAAGATATGTATCAAAATGTATAACAGCCACTGGATAATGTAATAAAATACACATTGCCATGGGTCTATTCTATACCTATGCATATCGTACGTATTGAAACTTCTAAATTTAAAAGAATATCAAACAATATGAATTAGTATATTAAAATGATCAAAATATTTATTGAAAAAAAAATCTATAAAAACGCAATTGATATACCTACATATTCGTCTATCAATGTTGATAATAGGTTGATGCATTAATATAGGGATGTTGTCTCAATACCCCTATCGTCATATTTGTTGGGTTGTTAAATACAAGTTTATAAATTTCAATTTCACAAGACATTTTGCTCCTAAAAAATGCGAATATTTATGAGAAATTTTGAAATTGTGTAATATTTTAAAAATAAATTTAAAAAATCAGAGAAAAAGCAAAGTTTTCTATGAAATTTCAGGAAAGATAAAACTGACATAAGAACACACTCTAAACTCAAAATACAACAAAAATAACAGGGGACAGTATGTAAGACATGTTTGGGGGTAACCACTGACTGGTGGGCACATGCATACAGACGTAATATGTTACAAAGTACAACTAAAGCACAACTCTCATGTTTCATAACCATCAAAAACTCAAAAAAACCTTAAGATATTTTGGCAAGATTTTTTAGGAAAAAGACAAAAAAAATCAGTTATGAACTACAAGAAAAGTCATAAATCTCATTAAGGCTGCTTTTGGTTCAGAGTGTGTCTAGAAAAGGTTAAATAAGAGTTAAGAAAATACAGATTAGGGATTCTAGCCCGACTCAAGGAATTAGATTTCACGCAAAAGTCAGAGAAGGGTGGTGTTTTTTAAAATTTCCTGACTAGGGAAGTCTGGCTCTTCTCTCTCAGTCTCTCTCCCTTCAAATCATTTGTCCCATGTGAGAATTCTTGAACCGATAAGCCAACCTAAGCCCACATTTTATCTGAGGTCTTAGGTTGGCATTTCTATTTGATTAATAAATAGGTTGGGTTAAATTTCGGTGTTTAGCTGTTTCACTCAATTGTCAATCCGACCCCCAACCAAACATGTCATTTTACTAAAGACCTCATGAGCCAAAACACAAACCCGCTTTCTGTGTTTGGATAGACTTCTTTGCCCCGATTAATAAATGGGTATGGTTTGGTGAAGTATATTAATTTCTGCATCCCCTTACACCTAAAGGTTTTGGGAGTTGGGAGAGATGGTTAATTCACTGTTAATAAGGTATCAGACAAGCCAGGTCACTCCCGAATGTAGTACCGCATGTGAGTGCACTTCGTGGACTCGCACCTGGTTCCCCGAGTGTTCCGAGGAGAGAACAGTGTTCCTCCTGAGGGGAGTATTGAAGTATATTAATTCTGTATCTCCTAACACCTTAAGGTTTTGGGGGAGTTGGTTAATTCACTGTTATGGTTCTGTTTAGGTGCTTAGCTGTTAGTCAGTGGTCACCCAACCCAATCATTGCCTCCCTTGATGAAACTGCATAGCAGGGATGTAATGAACCAATTCCCTCTCAAGTCTATGATAATTTAAGGATACATGTCAAGATTTCAGGAATTGGACCATCTTGAATTGGAATTCCGTTAGTTGGAGTTTTTTTATTCTAATTCCAGATCCTTGAACCTAACATCTTAAGAAATTCTTTGGCAATTGATATTCTCACCAAATCTTCTTTTTCTTTTTTTAAGGTTGCATTCTTTGCAAAAGTCCTGGGAAATTACAAAATGAAGGAAGAAAATACAGATTACATTACAAAACCCAAGTACTGTATTCATTATATATCATCAAAATCCCATGGAAAATCTCAGATTCTCAGTAGGAAAGAAAAGAAATTCTTGCCAGGTACCTAATTTCTCATCGGAAACATTCAATCATAAACTATCCAAAATGCTTGTCAGGCTATTGTTTCTGAATTTCCAAAAAAATATCCCAGGATTTTCAAAAGTGTCATATTTTTTTACAGTTAGAAGGCACATAAGATGTGAATTAGTTAGGCTTGGGAATCTCATAAAAGCACCATTATGCAGTATGTCTCAATCAATGGTGCTTGGTTGTCTAGAAAAGGTAACTTTATATAGTAAATTCATGTTGAATCTGTCTCTAGAAATAACTTTTAAATTTAAGTCTTTGGTATATTTATATTAATCTTCATTTTTATAACTTTTTTTTTCCTATTAATTTTCAAAGGCAACCTGGGAACGGCTGGTTTTTGATGTAGGATATGTCTTGAGAAGAGAAATTAAGCATATAAAAGGGATAAAGAAGAGAGAAGAAGAGATAAGATAAAAGAGAGAAAGAAGACAGAATACTCACCTCATGTGAGGGGTTGAGAGAAAACTTGGGATACCACACCCATTTCAACACACACGTCTTTTTTTCAAATAATCATCTTCAACTGTTTTTCATTGATCTAATGTGGCCTTTAAATAGGCATTACATGGAGAATAAAAT
>JAOXJP010000001.1:15722678-15741507 GCA_025762735.1 Platanus orientalis
AAAAAGTGTATATCATTTTTTCAGTGCTGGTGTGTCAACCCTAATGTCATTCCAACTTTAGCCACTCTCTAAGTTGTCCTACCCATCATCGCAGAAAAAGTGATATATATATGGAAGTTATCATGGCTCCATGAATTTGCGAACAAGAAGAATTCAATCTTGGATCTTTCTTCTCCACAAATGTAAGATAAAAAGACAATCAGTCATCTATTATTTCAAATGACTGAAGAAACCGATAATGCTTGTTTTCTTGGAAATTTTGTTGTGTGTATTATTTATACATTCATTTCAAACTTATTCCATCTTCAACTTTTGCTTAGTTGGGAAAGAAATTAGAAGTGTGGAGTTATTGGAATTTGATTTCAGTATAGTCCTTGTGGCCAGAAACAACTTTGCTGATGATAACAAGATTAGTAAAGGATGGGTTTGGAAATGTTTACAAGGTAATAAGATATGAATGTACAAGGATACTACAATTTCTTATGTGTTCAATCTCATTGAACTCAATTCAACTAACAAAGCCTTGTCCCCACTACTTGGGGTTTAGTTATATGAATCCTATTATGGCATTCTACTTTATAAGATCAATAAATTGTTAGGATTCGTGCTTAAATAGATCTAGCTAAAGTTTTAGGTTGATTGCCAACCTGATACAACCCTCTTTCTTTATTTAAGATTTGGACAGATAACACAAAAAGCACTAGAATATATATCTATATATTTGTTTTAAAAATATTATCTTTAGGTGTCATAGGGTATGATTTGTAAGGATATAAAAATATAGTAAAAGAATAGAACAACCTTCTTTTTCTTAGGGGAACAGATTTAGGTTTAGTAAGTTTAAGGATTCTGATGGGGAAAACTACATCAAAGACCTCAATGATCGATCTTGACTAACCAACGTTACCCCAGCCCCAAAACGAACTCATCCCTCAGTACATGGCTCTGAGTGATTTCACAAATAACCTCAACCACCACTCAGGGTACCCGACACCAAGAAAACCACCCGAGGTCTCGGGGAGACCCCGACTGTGGGAGGCAACAACCTATACCCGACACCCAGAAAACCACCCGAGGCTCCGGGACCCCTAATCCCCGAGGAAATCCCAACTGTGGGAGGCAACGACTTCGATTGACTCAGCCTAAGGATAAGCTTGAACCAAAAATTGTTATCTGTACAGAATATCTTCTATAGCAGGCCTGCCAACTCTAAGCAAAGGACAGATAATGCAGGGAGAGATGTGGCCCAGAATGTGGGCAACAATGCCATGCAAGGACGTTGTTAACAGTGCCACACAAGAACGTCAGGGAAAGCAACAGGGAAGATCCTCCCTAATACACCGTTACTCAAGCCTATAAATATGAAGACTGCTTCATCTTCTAGGTATAAGACATCGAAAAACCCTAAGAGAAGAGTTCTACTTTCTACAATCCCCTTGCCTCCCTGATTTGATCGTAGGAGAGCTAGAAGCCGACCCCCGACTGGCCCTAGCTCCTTGACCTCTTCTCGTTTCTTTTATGCAGAGCCTGCCTTGTCGAGGACCTGGGTCGACCGCAGGACCATCTGGTTGGCGTAAAGGTAGCTCGTTCCTCCAATACGCCATTAGTTGGGATTGTCTAGGGGAAACTTGTTTTCTGGAAAAACCTAAAGTCCGTATGGTTAAGACCATATCAATGGCGATTCAACATGACCATATTAAAGGAGTCGACGAACTGGAAACCTCTATCTCTGACGGGGCACATCCCCCAACCCTAAGGGTAGATGTGCTTAAGCGGAAGATTCAGGGGTTAACGACAAACGTGCAACTATTGATGGAGCAGAACAGGGAGATTATCTTGGAACTGAGAGGTCAGAGGACAGTGCCGGGCGATGGGGATATTGAGTGACCTAGGTCCAACACCCCTTTAGCTCGAAGCCATGACCAAGGGCATGAAGACGACGCACTGAGCATCTTGGCTTCCCGATTTCGAGAAAGCCACCTTGAAGAAAGAACTCATGTCCCAGGCTCTTGGGAGGAAAGATGGAAGACGTAAGGAAGGAGATGACGATGATGAGGAAAGCCTTGAAGGGAAAGGCCCCGACCAACGTCGATGAGCTGATTAAGAGAATGGACCATCCCTTCGCCCCAGAGGTGATGGCTCGACCCCTCCTTGACAAATTCAAGTCGTTGTAAATGGAGATGTTCGACGGTGGCTAGGACCCCTTAGATCACTTAGAGGCCTACAAGACACATATGAACCTCCAACTGACTCTTGACAAAATTATGTGCCAAGCCTTCCTAACAACAATCAAGGGGTCTGCCAGGGTGTGGTTCAGTCGGTTGAAGCCAGGTAGCATATCCAATTTTATGGAGTTAAGTAGACAGTTTGTCAGCTATTTCATCGGCAGTCAGAGGCACCGGAAGCCGACAACTTATCTCCTGAATATAAAGCAGAGTAAAGGGTAGTCCTTACAGGACTATATGTCCCGATTTAACAAAGAAGCACTATAAGTTGATGATGTCAATGAGTAGATGATCGTTGCTGCTCTGGTGGTCGGGCTGCTGCCCTCTAAACTCTTATTCTCCCTTTCCAAGAACCCCTCATCCCGCATAGCCGACCTCATGGTGAAGGCACAACACATGAACACTGAGGATACCCTCAGCACTAGGCGAGAGTTAGATGCTAGGTCCGGTCCGTAATCTGACAAAAGAAAGAGAGAACAACAACAGACATTGCAGGAGGACAGAGGTGACCGGGGGAGAGAAAGCGGTGACCATCATGGGACCCGGCCTCTGGTCAACCTCCCTTTAAGTAGGTTTCAAAACTACACTCCTCTTAATGCACCCATGAAGAAAATCTTCGTTCACATCAGAGACGACCTAGGTATCAAGTGGCCCGAGAGGATCCACACCCCTCAGAGAAGAGAAGCAGCGACAAGTACTACCGTTTTCACCGAGACCATGACCACGACACCAATGACTATTTTGACTTGAAGGAACAAATAAAAGCTCTTATACAACGGGGGCGGCTGTTGAGGTTTGTTGCGAGATGACAATAGGCCAGGCACGAGAACACCCATTGAGACCCTCCTCTTTGACAAGAAAGAAGACTTGAAGGGCCAATGGAAAAAATAAGAATGATAACATGAGGGTTCACTAGGGAAGGAGATTCCATATGAGACAGATTCGCACTGAGAGAAACCAACAACTCATGATGACTGAGAGGCCAGCCAAATATCAAAAGACGGTCATCCCCTTATCACCTCTGTAGAAGACGCTCGAGGGGTGAGCCAACCGTATGACGACGCCTTGGTGGTGTTTAATTACGTCACACACCATATCCTCATCGATAATGACAGCTCGGCAGACATTTTCTACCTCCCGACCTTCACTTAAATGGGTATGGGGTGAGACAAGTTGAAGCTAGCTCAAACACCCTTGGTGGGGTTCACAGGCGACAGGTTACTCACACTGGAAACTATAAGCCTGTCAGTTACTGTAAGGTTGAGGGAGTGCCAGTCTACCCGGGTAGTTGACTTTTTGGTGGTAAACTGCCCTTCTTCGTATAATGCGATCCTGGGGAGACCGACACTCAATTGGCTCAGAGTTGTCACCTCAACCTACCACCTCCTGATGTGCTTCCCAACCGACAGGGGAGTCAGAGAAGTTAAGGGAGACCAAGTAACAGCTAGGGAATGCTATATAGCCTCGCTCAAAGGGTACCCAACCCCGAGAGACAGCATGTCAATCGATAACTTGGAAGTTTGAGATGAGAGGACCCTGGTAATAGCCGAGCCTGAAGGAGAGTTGGAAGATGTCACCCTAAATCTTGACATATCTAGCAGAGTCACTTGGGTGGGATCTGACCTGCCCAAAGAATTTAAAGCTCAATTGCGAGACTTCCTTACTAGAAATCGGGACGTGTTCGCTTAGACGCATGAAGATATGCCAGGAATTGATCCTCGTGTGGCCGTGCACAAGCTGAAAGTCAACCTGGCCTCGAGGCCCGTCAAGTAGAAGAAGAAAAACTTTACTCAATAACAAAACCAGACAATTGCGTAAGAGGTCGAAAAACTAGTGACGGCTGGCTTTGTGAGGGAAGTCTACTACCCCGACTGGCTGGCGAACATGGTCATGGTAAGAAAGCTGAACGGGAGGTGGCGTATGTGCGTCGACTTCACCGACCTCAACAAAGCCTGCCCAAAGGACAACTTCCCACTCCTGAGGATCGATAGGTTGGTAGATTCCACGACTAGTCACCAAACCCTTAGCTTTATGGATGCCTTCTCAGGGTATAATCAAATAAAAATGCACCAATTCAATAAGGAAAAGATTGCCTTTATTACTGACCGAGGACTCTACTACTACCGGGTCATGCCCTTCGGGCTGAATAACGTAGGGGTGACTTACCAAAAGCTCGCCAATGAAATGTTTAAAGGCCAAATTGGAAGGAATGTCATGGTTTATGTAAACGACATGATGGTAAAGAGTACGAACCGAACAACACCTCTCAGATTTAAGCAAGACTTTTTAGACCCTGAGGAAGCATAAAATGAAGCTCAATCCTAACAAATGCTCCTTCAAGGTATCGACTAGGAAATTCCTCAGGTTCATGGTGTCCCAACAGGGGATAAAAGCCAATCCTGAGAAGGTACATGCCATACTTGATATGCAAGCTCTAAGAAACACAAAGGAGGTACACTGCTTAGCCAGGTGGGTCACCGCGTTAAGCAGATTCATCTCCCGGTCCACAGATAAGTGCTACCCCTTTTTTCGCCTGTTGAAGAAGGCTTTCAGCTGGGATAAGGAGTGCGATAGGGCCTTCTAAGAACTTAAGAACTACCTCGGGCGTCTACTGTTGCTCAATCAACCAAAGCAAGGCGAAGTGCTCTACCTGTATTTATCCGTGTCAGAAACGATTGTAAGCTCGGTACTGGTAAGAGAAGAGGTCGGGATACAAGCCCCAGTATATTACACCAGCTGAGCCCTAAGGGGGGAAGAAGAGATACCTAAGGGTGGAGAAAATGGCATTCACATTAGTCATGATTGCTCGACGACTGAGGCTATATTTTCAAGCCCACATCATCTGGGTCCTGACAGATCAGCCGCTCAGAACCATACTCCACAAACCCAAGACCTCGGGAAGGTTAGTCAAGTGGTCGGTGGAGTTGTGTGAGTTCGACATCGAGTACCACCCTTAGAGGGCTATCAAGGGCCAAACGGTTGTAAACTTCATCATCAAGTCTACCTACGCGTTAAGCACAGTGACCGAGATGCAAGGTGAACAGTAAGAAGAAGCAAACTAGAGGGAATGGGTCCTACACATGGATGGTTCCTTGACCAATAATGCAACTGGGGGAGGATTCGTTCTCATTACGCTAGAGAAAAGTAAACTTGAGTACGCCATCTTGTTCGGGTTCAAAGCAATCAACAACAAAGCTGAGTACGAGTCAATGATCATAGGACTACTCCTTGCTCGTGCACTCTAGGAAAGGAAGGTGAAGGTCCACAGTGACTCCCAACTGGTGGTCGGGTAAGTACAAGGGGAGTATGAGGTTAAGGACGGCTGGATGAAACAATACCTCACTCTAGTTGAGAAGGAGAGGTCCCAGTTCTAGTGCTTTAGCATACAGAGGGTCCCCCGGGGTGATAATGAAGAAGCTGACAGGTTGGCCAAGTTTGCGTCGTCCAATGCAGAGGACCTAACCCTCGGGATCCTCGTCGAGCACCTACTGAGCCTAGTATAAAAGTCAAGGAATAAAGAGGAGTCAACATGGCAAGCCCTGAACCCAAATGGGCCAGGTAGATCACAGAGTTTTTGAGAAATGGCAAGTTACACGAGGACAAGGAAGAGGCTAGGAAAGTAAAGGTCAGGGTGAGTCGATACCTGTTCGTCAGTGACACTCTTTATAAGAGGAGCTTTACTCTTCCCCTACTTAGGTGCCTATCCGAGGAGGAAGCTGATTACGTGCTCCGAGAAATACACGAAGGGATCTATGAAAACCACTTAGGGGGTAGGGCGATGACCCATAAAGCGATCCATGCCGGGTACTATTGGCTATCTATGTAAAAAGATGTTGCCCTCCTTGCCTGGAAATGCCACAAGTGTTAGAGATTTGCCAATGCCTCTAAGACACTTGTGGAGGAATTGGTCCCGATGACGGGACCCTGGCCCTTTGCTCAGTGGGGGATTGATATAGTTGGGCCACTCCCTGTGGGGAAAGAATAGGTGAGGTTCTTAGTGGTAGCCATTGACTACTTCACCAAGTGGGTAGAAGCTGAGCCTTTGGCAAAGATTATCGAGAAGTATATCCGTGACTTCACGTAGAGATCCATCATTTGCTGATTTGGGATCCCCCGAGTCATAGTTAGTGACAACGGCAAGCAATTTGACAATGCCAGGTATCAGGAATTCTGCACGGAGCTTGGTATCAAGAATCATTTTTCCTTCCCAATCCATCCTCAAGCCAATGGCCAGGTATAGGTCATGAGTAGAACACTTCTGGGCTTGATCAAGAATAGGTTCGGTAGTTCCAAAGGCCTTTGGCCTAAGGAACTCCCAAGTGTCCTTTGGGTGTACCGCACCACGGTAAGGAATCCTATAGGAGAAACACCTTTCTTGCTAGCATTTGGAACTGAGGCATTAATACCCTTAGAGGTAGGAATGACCTCTCACAAAGCAGGCAACTTTGATCCAGAGAAGAACGAAGAGGGACTTCGACTTAACCTCGACTTATTGGTAGAGAAAAGAGACGAAACCTCTCTTCGAACAACCGCCTACAAACAGAAAATGGCCAAATACTACAATTCCTGAGTCAAAACTAGGAGATTTACAGTTAGAGATTTAGTGCTCAGGAAGGTGACCCTAGTGATGCAATACCCGACTGAGGGAAAGCTGAGACCGAATTGGGAAGGACCTTATCGGGTAGCACACTACAATAAGCCCGGGACCTACCACCTAGAAATGATTCAAGGGGAGCCCTTACCCCGACCTTGGAATGTAGAGCACTTGAGAAAGTATTATCAATGAAATTAACATCGTCATTCTAACTGTTGAAACAATCTGACTGTGTAGGGACTACAAAGTTTCAGGCCATTGTGCCCTGGCTACAAGACTAGCCTTGGGTTACAAGATTAACCCTCAGGTCACGAGGATGACCCCGAGCTACAAGACTAGCATGCCTCTCCACCTCAGGCTACAAGACTAGCCCCTGATTACAAGATTAACCTTCAGGTCACAAGGATGACCTCGAGCCACAAGACTGACACACCTCTCCATCTTAGGCTACAAGATTAGCCCCGGGTTATAAGATTAACCCTCAGGTCATGAGGATAACCCCGAACCACAAGACTAGCACGCCTCTCAAACTCAAGCTACAAGACTAGCCCCGAGTTACAAGAGTAACCCCTTGGTCACAAGTATGACATCAAGTCTTAAAATCGAGCGACCTCCCGGTTAGAGAGACGTAAAGCAAGGAAGAAATCTTAGGAACCTGAGTCAACTCCTCCTCACTAAGTAAGTATGCCTGCGCCCCCTAACATATAACTAAAACTTAGCCAAATATCTAAGGATACCTGACGACACTAACAGCAAGATGTTAAAACCCAAAAGAGTGTCACTGGGAACCCTTACTTAATGAAAATTGTGAGGGATTTGGCAGGTCCCCATGTTGTTACCAAGTTTACGTCCGAACCCCCTACTTAATTACCCTAGGGTGTGTTAACAGTTAGATAAATTCTAGGGGTATTTATCCCGACTTACTTAAGCACGCGTATGAAACATAAGGAGAAAGTATCACAATACGTACGTCCCCACTTAGGGAATTCGAGGTTAAATATTTACGCATGCTTGTCCCTAAGGCATTAATCCCGAGGAGACCCAACACTTAGAAAAATTGGGCACCGCTTACCCTACTAGGGAGAAAAGCTAAAACCCCCCGACACCCACTTGCACTTAGAAAAACTTAAAGTTACGATACAACAAGCGAGAAGAAAGTGCCGCATCACACCTTGACGATTGGAAAATGTTTAAAAAGAAACATCAAATAACAACACAAAACAAAAAACACAAAAAAGGGAAAAATTTTATTCATACGAAGGAAAATTACAGAGCTTGACAAAAAAAGGGGTGAGGTACAATTACGCCTCGGGGTTGGCATCCCCCGAGGCAATATCTCTTGAGACGAAACCTCCCATCCCCTCGGTCATGGCACCTTCTCCTCCCTTAACAGTCCCTTCCTCGATCGCGACATCTTCCTGGCTGACCTCTTTTTCCTGCTCACCCTCGACCTCGGGCACGTTAGGCTTGATGGATGAGAATTCCAAGTCCGAGTACCGCTCGGCCTCTAAGTCCTAGAACTCCTCAAAACCCTCCAAAAAATAATCAGCTTTGACAAGGCCGAAAGCATCCGAGGCCAAGTACTTGGCTTCGGCCACCCGGGAGGCCTCCTCCAACATGTCCTACCTCTTTCTCCCCTTCTCCTCCTCAACCTCGAGACATACCTAGTTTAGGGTGTTGGCTACTGCCCTCTCCGTCACATCCTCGACAGCCTTCTTGAGATTGTTTTCGGCCTGGATGAGACTGTTCTTTTTAGCTCCCAACTCATCCCTGGCTGGACGAACTCCCTCTCAAAGTCTTGGAGGCAAGCATTCATGCCCTCGGGGCAACCCTCCTGCTCGACAGCATTCGTTGCCATACTCTTGAGAGACTCCTTAGACCACTTCAACTTCTTCTCGAGGTCGCCGATGATCTTCTTCGCCTCCTCCTTGAGGGCCACATTCTCATTTCTCACCTTAGCAAGGCGTTCCAGATTGTTAGATCTGACATGCTCGCAATACTTGTACCTCTAGATGACAGAGGTCATTAGGGCCACGGTCTACAAGAATAAACCATAATCAATATCGAAGGCACACACAAAAAAAATCTAAGGGTAGAAAGTTTACCTTGGCCATATAGTACATCATGTCTTTGTAAACCCCTGTTAGAGAAAAGTTCTTCAAATACTCGAGGTAGGTCGGAGGAACACCTGGCATGAGGTAGTCCCCCCCGGGACTTGGCCTCATCAACTAAGAGCCAGACCCTAGTGGGAGCACTTCTTGTGCTGGGGGAGGGTTAAAAGAAGACTCCCCCCAGGTTGGAGTCGCCATTGCCACGGCTGTAGGACTAGGAGCCTCGAGGACAACGACAGAGGCCTCAATGATAGGGGTTGGAGAGATAGTCAAAGGAATAGTCGCCAGAGTAACCACGGTAGAGACCCCAGCCGCAGGAGCTGGGGAGGAACCCTCAATGTCCCCATCCAAGTCAACGACAGAGATGGTGTTAGAAGGAGCCACTGGAGACGTTGAAACCACCTCAGGGGCCTGGGGCTCAGAAGGACCACCAGAGGAGGGGTGATGTTTCCTCTTATTGGAGGTCGTGGCCGCCTCCACCTGGCTAGCCGTTCGAACAATCGTTGGCTGACTAGCTTTTTTGGCCCCCAAGGCCTTGTCCCTAATCTCCTTGGCTTTGAAGAGATACCTTCTATCTGTCTTCATTGTTGAACGAGAAGCGAACTATGGATTAAAAGTTAACAGGGTATAAAAGAATGGTTAGGAGAAAGGAAAGAGGGGGAAAATGTAAGAAAGGTGGGTGCATTACCAGCAGGATCTGGACCAAACCCACACTGATGAAGTCGGGTTGGGGTAACCAGGCCTATGTAGGCATGAATATAAAAGTTTACCACTTCCTTGACACAAGCCTCCTCCTCGTCGAACACCTCGTCCACCTCGATAGCTAAAAAAAGGGGGGGTATCAGGTCAGAAAAGATCAAAAAATAATAATAACAAAAATACACATGACAGACAACGATGGAGTAACAACTTACCTATCGGGTTGATAACCGACACCCAGCCTCGGTTGAACTTCACTTTAGGCTCTTCACCCGAGGGGCATTTTCAGCCCTCACCCGAGACAAAAAAGTACCGGGACCTCCACCAACTGTTTGAACTCGGGAGCCTTGTCACCAAAGTGAGCGTCGGGTCCCGGCTAACAAAAATGAACCACCCTAGCTCTTGCTCTTTGGGGCAGTAACAACGAAAAAATTCGTTGAGGGTGAGGTGATGCGCCCCTTCGAAGGCCAGTTTCCATAACACCATGCACCCTATGGCTATCCGCAAGCATTGACCATTAATTGCCCCGGTTCTAGCCCAAGGCAAAATAATAGATTCCTGAGAAACTGGGGGAAAAGAAATCTAAGGCCTACCATAAGGCCCTGCTCGTATAGCGCAACGCTACCGACCGGGGCTTCAAAAGCCCAGGCGTGCTCGGGGCCATGAGTATTACCCCCTCGAGGATATGATAAGTTGTGTAATACCGAGCGAGGGTTTTCATCCCCAAGTTGGAGCCGTACTAAGTAGCCCTAAAGTCTTCCTCGGGAGCAATCTCCCAGGTTGCCCCCCTGACATTAGCCAAAGCCGACTCGATAGCCTGCTTTGTAGGGTTTTGCCAGACTTCTAATAAGTCATTGGCTCCATCGACCATCCGATCGACGGTATCCCCGGACACCATCTATACAAGTGGATAGACACGAGAAAGAACGTAGAAGTAAAAATGAAGTGAACGCAATTGGAAAAAGAAAGATTGGCAAACACCAACGAAAAATAAAAGAAAATGGAGAAAAACACCAACACAAATACGCCAAAGAAGAAAGAAATATCAAACACCGATAAAGAAAAAAAGAGAGAATGGAAAGGAAAACAAGCAAAAAGAGGGGCCTAAGGAGAAAGTACCTTGAGAAGAGGACGCCGAAATATAGCGAATAGCTGCCGCTCAGACAAGGATAGGCCACCGAAGATGAAGTAGCGAGGACGTGGAGGCTTAAGTTGCAGCTTGCGAGAACACATGAGAACGCCGAAAATCGCTTATGAAGTTCAGGAGAGAGGAGAAGCAAAGGTGAAAAGAAATCAGAATAGGGCCAGAGGAGATATTTATAGGGAATCCCTAAGTATCCTCGACCCTACATGTGTCGCCCATCTAAGAGTTAAGGAAACAGAATCGGGAAATGAGGTAATGCACGAATCCCTAAAAAAATGAAAAGATTTAAGTGTGGCCGTTCAATAACCTAAGGATCTAAAACGACATGACGCTTGACATGACCCATAACTGACACTGGCATGTTCCCTCGGTTATCGAGACCCATTAAATGTTCAACCATCATTGGCGCCCATCTTAACTGACACTACCTCGACAACCAAAGCGGCAAACCCCCAACAATCAAAACTATCGGTAATAAGTGCAGATAGCTCGTATTCCTGGGTCATGTGACCCTAAACCTAGGAATAGGGGGCAACTGGTGAGGAAAACTACATCAACGACCTCATCGACCAATCTCGACTAACCAATGTTACCCCAGCCCTAAAATGGACTTATCCCTCGATACATGGCCTCGAGTGATTTCGTAAATAACCTCGACCGCCACTCGGGGTACCTGACACTCGAAAGACCACCCGAGGTCCCAGGGAGACCCCGACTGTGGGAGGCAATGACCTATACCTGACACTCGAAAGACCATTCGAGGCTCTAGGACCCTTAATCCCCGCGGAAATCCTAATTGTGGGAGGCAACGACCTCGACCGACTCAGCCTAAGGATAAACTTGATCCAAAAACCGTTATGTGGATAGAATATCTTCTGCAACAGGCCTGTCAACTCTGAGCAAATGACAGAGAAGGCAAGGAGAGACGTGGCTAAGGATGTGGGCAATAGTGCCACGCTAGAACGTGGGCAACAGTGCCACGCAAGAACGTGGGAAAAAACGACAGGGAAGATCTGCCCTAATACATCGTTACTCGAGCCTATAAATTGGAAGGCCGCTTCATCTTATAGGTATGAGACATAAAAAAACCCTAAGGGAAGAATTCTACTTTTCTTCAGTCCTCTTGCCTCTCTGACTTAATCTTTGGAGAGCTAAAAGCCGACCCTAGCTCCTTGACCTCTTCTAGTTTATTTTGTGTAGAGTCTGCCTTGCTGAGGACCTGGGTCGATCGCAGGACCATCTGGTTGGCGTAAAGGTAGCCCGCTCCTCTGATATGCCATCAGATTCAATCATTTTTTCTGGTAGGAGAGAGAGAGAGAGAGAGAGAGAGAGAGAGAGAGAGAGAGAGAGAGAGAGAGAGAGAGAGAGAGATTATCAAAATAAGTAAATAAAGACTGATTTAGGTTGTACTAGGGTGCAAATTTGAGTGAAAACAACTTGCCTTTTCGGAGGAAAAAATGTAATCTTGAAATTCTTGAAGGTGGCTTTCATTTATTATTTAAATTAGAGAAGTTTATTAGTTGCTTACAAATGTATCCTTAGGGTAAACTTCCTAATGGACAAGAAATTGCTATGAAGAGGCTTTCTAGAAACTCTAGGCAAGGTTCAAAAGAATTCAAGAATGAGGTTGTATTAGTAGCCAAGCTTCAACACAGGAATTTGATTAGGCATTTGGGATTTTGCCTAGAAGGAGAAGAAAAGACTCATCTATGAGTTCATACACAACAAAAGCCTCGATTACTTCCTATTTGGTTTGCCTCCCATCCCCTTATATATCATCTTCATCTATACTTTTTCTTTTTAACTGATTTTTCTCATGTTATAGGGAAAGTATGGTTTTTTTTTTTGCAAGGGAAAATTTGAAAAAAAAAATTGAATCTTGAAATTTCATCTCTTTTTTGTGAACATACAAACTTTATTTGCTCAGTTAATTGCCAATCTATTTAAATTCTAAATTATAATTTTACTTTTTATTTGGATGAATGTATAGATCCAGATAAATGCACGCATTTGGATTGGCAAAAGTGTTATAAGATCATATTGGAGATTGCTCAAGGCCTCCTATATCTTCATTAAGATTCTTGCCTTAAAATTATTCATTGAGATCTCAAAGCAAACAATCTTGTTAGATGAAGAGATGAACCCCAAAATTTCAGATTTTGGGATGGCAAGAAATTTTGGCGTGGACCAAAATCAAGCAAACACAGACAGAATAGTTGGTTCATAGTAAGTTTTAAAGACTAGGATCTTTTTCTGTGGCTGAATCCCAAAATTTCAGATTTTGGGATGGCAAAATTTTTGGTGTGGACCAAAATCAAACAAACAAAGACAGAATAGTTGGGACATAGTAAGTTTTAAAGACTATGATCTTTTTTTGTGGCTATGATTAAAAAAAAAAATTTTGATGGTTTATTTTCCAAATTCCTTTTGAATTTCATTTATAACTGAAAGCTACTATTTATCAACTTTTCTTGTCAACTATTGTTGCAACCGTTTATTCTAGAATACATTAATTTTTGATTCTAGCCATTTTGACCTTAACACTCATCAATCTAAATATCCTCATCTTATCTATACTTATTCTTTGTGTGTGTGTGTGTGTGTGTTTTCTTTCCCAACATTTTACTCTATGAAATATGGCTAGTCTTTTATTTGTCTTACAAATTTTAATTGTCTTCCTCAATCCGACAACACTTTTTTTTTTGGGTAATAAAATCTGACAGCACGTCATAAATACCTTTTCAATTCATCCATCTTGCTCTAATTCTATGGTCAACATCTGCTTCAATCTCTCCCTCGATCTTTAACCTCTATTTATAACCATTCAGCTTCTTCTTCCACAAAAGTCGAGAGCTAAAGGAAATGCGGGGAGAATAATTTGATTTCATCAAAATTAAAATATTGAGGAGAGAAAATTGGCCACATTGGCTATCTCAGTGTTTATCGCCAAATGTAGGAAATGTCCTCATGAGCTAGGGGGAAAAATGCTTTGCATTTTGAATAATAGAGGGTTATTATTCCCTCATGATTCCCTAAATTCCTATTCCCAATCCTAGTTTTTGAGAGGGGTCATAAGGTATATATCCTCTACACAAGGGTCTCAATTGGTCTCATTTCTATTCTAGTCAAGCCAAATGTAGGTCTGGTTAAAAAAATTTCCGCCTCGAACCTGTCTTGGATTTAAACCAGACTGAGATTAGTTTGGCCTAACTGGGGGAAAACACGGCTAGATAGCCATACCATTATGTAAAAACTGGATTAAATTGGGTTGAAAAATGGATAATTGGAACACAAACAAATTTTGATCCTAGTTAGGATTAGCCAACTAGAGATCTCCAACAAAGAAAAAACTAGGCTGGTTAGCCAATTCATTTTTCTCAAATAAGGTTATTTGGGTTGGAATATATATATTTATTTATGTTTGCAGTAGTTACATGTCTCCAGATTATGCGATGCATGGGGAATTCTTTGTCAAATCAGATGTATTTTGCTTTGGGGTGCTAAATTTAGAGATTGTGAGTGGTAAAAGGAATAGTAGTTTCTAGCACTAGATTGTGTTGAGTACTTTATAAGCTGCGTAAGTATGAATGTCTTGAAGTACACTCTTTCTTCTCCTAGGATAAGTATAATATGCTACTAAAATAAGTTGAGATACTATAATATTGGTAGAATTGGAAATTTAACACACTGAAAATGTTAAATATTTACATTTGGATTATTGTTACAGGCCTGGAGACAGTGGACGCAAGGAATAGCTCTTGAGTCAATGGATCCGACTTTGAAGGAATGTTATAAGTGAAGTGATGAGATGCATTCACATTGGGTTATTATGTGTTAGGAAGATGTAGCTAGTAGCTAGACCCACCATGGCATTAGTAGTTGTCATGCTCAACAGTTACTTTGTCACTCCATTACCTTCACAACCAACATTTTTGGTGCGTAGCAGAATTGGAACTAGCGTGCCTATACAAAACTATGAATTACAAGAATGTAAACCATTATTGTTGTTTGTAAATGAAATGTCCATCACTGAGTAAGACCCTAGATAGTTTGAGCAGATCATGGATATATAGAATACAAGTATACTAATTAATTGAATAAAATTGAGTTTGGGTGTATTTAGAGAATCCTTTGAAGGGCAATAATCAATTCATAATAGCAAGAGAAGGAAAATAATGTTTGCCTAGAGTAATAAAGAAAATGACTAGATCATGATAAGAAAAAATATGGAAGAAAAAAATATTAGTACTAGGTTTAAAGTTGTATAAATAAAATGTAAAGTAAATCACAAAGAATAAAGCTTATACCATGAGAATGATTGCGTTAGCACAAGACCCTTCTCTTGCATATGGAGTTTGTTTTCAAATACTTCTAAGGGAAAGTAATTTGAGTTTCAAAAGTACATCACTTATCCAAAGTCATTTGACATGAATTATTAGGACTGTCCATGGCAATTTCTCATAAAAATATTAAATAATTCTATCTTCTCTTACGTTAAAACTAACTTGAATATTTCTATGAAAAAATATCGAGAAGAAGACCACTTGGTGTTCTTTGATTTTTCTAGATTTAGATACTTATCTCTCAAATGGATGCACACCATAAATAACCTTAGCTAGCAATCTTAAGAAAGACTCAAAATAAGTTTCATTTTAAGTTAAGGCTTTAAGGTGAATTATAATGTCTTTTATGGACCTAGAGCACCTCAAACAGATTTCTATCATAATTTGAACCCTTGTCTTAGAGTTTTGGATATTTCAGAGTTATTTCAGTTATTACAGAGTCAAGGTTGTTTGAAAAGGTACTTCGTATCCATGGGAGGTTGGCACATAGCCACTGATATCTACAACAAAAAACAGAGATTTATCCCAACTACTTAGTGGTGACATGTGCCTTTCTAGGAGAAAGATCGGGGTTTCAAATCCCTTGGGCAGAAATTCTGTAGTGGATTGTGCTGAATCTGCCCTCCACCAGTGGTTATGTGGGATCACTGATGTCGTAGTGAGCCCGAGTAGCCCTATCATAAAAATAAAATAAAAACCTAAGTGGTGATTGCACAAATTCTCTTTCATCATTCTACTCTATATACAACCATATCTACAGTTAGATCACATATCTGGGTTTCCTAAAACCATGGTCAACCCAAATACTACATAGTTATCCAGTCACAAACATTGTTCCAAGTGTGTACATTGCGTAGTTTTTTTCAAGAGCACACTGAATAATTAGTGAAAAAAAAGTTAATTAAGACACCAAAGATGGTCTGAGATTAGGGACCCACTAGTGAATGAATCCCACCTAAAATATTGTTAAGCAACAATTAGAAATGACTGCAACTAGGTATTTAACCACATTCGTTTGAATGGTAAAAAAGAAAATTGATTGAGGCTCAAAAGTCAAAAATGATATCTAACTAAAGTGGTATCACTTGTGCTTTTCCCTGGATGATGATTATATTTTTGAATGGGATAAGGGTATGGCTGTAAACGGAGTGAATTTGAAACGGATTTAGATACAGTTCAGGATTTGGTACGACCTCTTAATGAACAACTAAAGTCCACCCTCCATCAGGGGCGGATGCATCAGCGTGAAAAAGTGAAAAGCACCCTCAAAATGTGTACATCACTTTTTTGGCGATGATGTGTCCGACCCTGATGTAGGGTGGACCTTAGTCGTTCATTAAGGGGTCACACCAAATCCAAGGCATGTAGATACATACATATTTATTTTTCGTTTATTTAATCTTAGTTAATTTTCAGTTCTTATACATCTCAAAACTTCAAAGGGATTTTTGCTCTAGAAATAAGTGTTCAACCTAAATACCAACCCATTAATTATCTTGGCCTATCCTCAAACATAGGAAGAAACAACTACCCTCAAACATAGGAAGAAACAAAACTCTTTTCTCCTTTATTGATCGAAGGATAACCCAAAGAATGGAATGATGATAGGAGATGGCATATAGGTGATGGAAGATCCTTGGATCTTGGACTTATTAAATTCTAAAATCCTATATCTGAAGCCTTTGGCAGTATTTAAAAGGTTGGAGATCTTATTCTTAGAGACTTTGATAGTTGGTCAATTCCTATGATTCAATCTTTATTTAGTCCTAAAGGAACTAAAAAAGTTTGAAAATTTATGCAACAGATTTTTATGGCCATATAGGCTTATTTGGCACTTTAATTTTAGCTCACTTCTCGGTTAAATCAGCTTATAGGGTAGTTTTAGAAATGTGATATCCTTATACCAATATTAGAAACCCTCCCTCTTTCAATTAGAATAAGTTATAGGGACTTGACATCCTCCCTAAGATTAAGCATCTCACATGGTGGGCGCTTTGGAAAGTGCTATCAGTCAAGAGTTAATCCAAAAGATCCCACTTGATCATCTAGTTTATTCTTGTTTCTCATGGATGCTCCTGTAACAAGACTTTCCATTTTTGAGCAGTTTGCCACATGTCAAAGTTGTCTCTGCCAATGCTTGCACTACAATCTCTGATTATTAGTTAGGCTGTTAATGCAATATCATATTGTAGGAGCTGTATCCTCTCTGGTCCACATTTTTGGTGCTCCACTGGTACTCCAGGACACAAAGGAGGTGGGATCCATACATTTTTTTTTGCGAGGAGACTTTCCAAAAAGTTATGGGGCCCACCTCCTTTGTGTCTTGGAGTACGAGCACCAAAAATGTGGACAAGAGGATATGAATCCCATATTGTATCCCTAGTTTTTTATTTTCTTACATCTTAATTTTTTAATCTTTGATTAAGAAATCAAATTATTTCTAAATTAATAATCCCATAATGTTTGCCATATACCTAATTTCTAATGATAGTTTAGACCATCATGACTTAATGGATTTCATGGTGTAGGCAAAGTTTATTAAGTTTAGGATTTGAAGGAGAGTTTGGGTTAGGTTACAATTAAGATTTATTGCAGCTTTAATTCCAAACTTCTTATATTACCTTTTTTCCTACTGGAAGTAAGCCCCCTCACGCGACTGTAAAACTTAATTGGAGAACATTATTTAGGCAAAATGAACTAAATGAAACTGATTTACTATTCTTTTTTACCCTCTTTTTTTGGTAAGTTACTTAAATCTATGCGTTAATAATTAAAATTTTAACAGCTACCTAGGCTAATTATTTTAGGGAGACCTTTTCATTTACTTTTTCATGCAAAGATAACAACTAGCCAGCGTAAAGGCATTAGGCATTTGTGCGAGATTTATCCCCAGTAAAATCCAGCATGTGACATGATGCCTGACTAAGGGTGTCTGGGTTAACTTAAGGATATTATAGTAAATACACAATTGAAAATTATCATATGTATTTATAAAACTGTCCTTTGTCAACCTCATATCATGTGCTGGATTTGTACCGGCATGCCACTCCCACCTTAATAGAGCACTGTGAAGCACAATGGCAGCGGACCAGCAGATACGGCTCCCCCTGAGGATTTGGTAAGACCGACTAAAGTCATCCTAAGATAGGACTGACATCAAGAACTGACACATCAGCACCAAAAAGTGAAAATAATACCCCAAAAAGTGTAAGTCACTTTTTTGACACTCATGTGTTAGCCCCTGATGTCAGTCCTACCTTAGAGTGACTTAGGCTTACCAAATCTGAGGCCGGGCTTGTTTTAACTCAAAAGACAAACACTCAGTATAGCAAAATTTTCTATAGCTTTTTGTAAGCATGATCAAACATATCCATGTTAAAAGACAAAATACCCGTGATTTTTGGCTGTGCTACAAAAAGCTAAAGCAAAATTAGCTCCAGCTGGTCATTCCTCGGATTCAAATATAATAGAAAGGTTGGATGGAACTTGAACATATCCAATCAAGGATCGGGATCAGCACGAAAAAAATTAGGTACAAAATAATTTCGTGCAAACAGCACTAGGATGCGAACGCATCGGCCAAAAAGTTATAAGCACGCCCCCAATTGGTGCTGATGCGTCAGCCCCCTGAAGCCGTTTGCACCGGTTTGCACAAAATTCATTTGTAGGCTGGGATTAGGTCCAAATGAATTTCATGCAAAGAGGTGCAAACG
>JAOXJP010000001.1:15741607-15759717 GCA_025762735.1 Platanus orientalis
GATTCAGCTGATTGGGCACTCGGAAAGGTATTTTTTTTATCTTTTATATGTAGCTCTATTTGTTCAAGGCTAATTATTCACTTTGAGTATGAAGCTTTCGTTTATATGAATCCTGCATGGAATTAAGTTCCTAATTTCCTCCAATGTTTTTGGATGGTAACAGCAGGGAGCACCTGTTGAGAAACCCAAAGGACCACTTGAGGCTCTTCGGCCTAAATTGCAGGTACTGATCTAAGTTTCTTCTCCTAATGCTTAAATTCTTTGTTTGTTTCAGGCAATACTCTCTCTCTCTCTCTCTCTTCCTCTGTTCTGTATTGAGTCCAATTACTTGTTTTATATTCCATTATTTTACTGTATGATTCATTTCATATCCGTAGCATGTGAATTTAGAAATTATGTCCTAGATGAAGAAAAATAATTTTTATTGGTTGAGGAGTTTGGTTAAACAGTAACTTTTTACTACTTTCCCCAGAGCCCTTGAAGTAGACAAAATAGTAGTTACTTCCAAATGGTGCAACATGGGTTTCTGAATGAACCCAAGGAAAACTATATTCACTCTTTGGCTTGGTTTGTAGTGGTGGGATATTAATGATTAACTTGGCCTTGGCTGGATGAATCGCAATGCCCTTTTGGCGGTCAAATGTTCATGGCCTGCATATATACTCCATAATGGAGATTATTAGCAGTTAGGATTCATTAAAGAATGGGTGATTCTCTCATAAAAAAGCAGTTGAAAATTTGGAACTCAGACTTGATCTGGATCTAAGCCTCTGTTGACTAGATTCAAATTGAGTGTTCAATTGAGTCAACCATTTGGCCATAAAATGGTTTCAAAAGGCAGAGTGGGCATCCATAGGAATTTTCCATAGAAAAGGGGCTTGAGCACAGACTGAGTTTTAAAATCTTCCAGTCAAAAAATTATTATTATTTTTTCTCCAGCAGCTTACTGCATACTACAAGGGTCATTGCTTTGGTGCAATGGTAGTGGCTTGGGCTGTCAGCATTAAAATGCGGGTTCGAGTCTTGTGAACAGCCACTTTGTGCAAAAAATGCCAAAGGTTAGGTCTGTCTCCGGTCCACCGCTTCCAGCACCCCGTAGTTACAGGTCCAGCACTGGGTAATGACCTTTTTTTAGCTTACTGCATACAGCAACAACACCAGCTATTATTGTCATTTTCATTTTGTGACTTTATATATAGAAGACTTAAGAAAGTTATTTTTTTTTTCGGAAAGAAAAAAAAAGGGTAGAACTGAAGAACACAAAATAAGGATCTGTTCAATGTGATTCTAACCTATTTGAAGCCTCATACATCAGGAAAAGAACATTTTATGTTTTCAACTAGTTTTTTACCTATAACAAAAACTAGTATTATTTAAAATGAAAATTGAAAAGGGGTGGGTTTTTTTTCACAGTATTGAAAATATACAGTTGTTCTTAAAGATTGGCCTGAGCATTTGCAATTGCCCAAGTCATGCTTGATTCACTGAGTGCTTGATTAAGTTTGTTAACCATGATAAATTTTCTTCAAATTCTAGCAACACTATCTTAATCTCGATAATGAGAACAATTTGTTTCTCTTTTTCTGAATATTTTAGTCTTATAAGCACAGAACAGGTAGACCCACCACATGTGCATTTATATGAGGACACTTTGTATGCTGATTCTGATGACTCTTACTTTTTGGTGCTTTCTGTTCTACATTTTAGCCCACACAACAACAAGCGCGATCTCGGAGGTCTCCTTATGCTCCTGCAGATGAAGGTATGCCTAATGATTTGCATTGTTAGTTCAGGCCTCCGGAGAGATTTGCATCCAACACCACCTCTAAGGCCACCCTTTCCTTTTCTATTTTTTATATTTAGAATAATTTCCCCTCGTTCTTTTCATCATAATAGATGGTGGTAATACTTCTGAAGATGCTACTACTAATGAATGAGAGACTGTTGGTGGCCTTTTCATCTCATAAATGTTGATGTTTATTCTTCTATTATCTACAACGGTGATCAATCCTTTTCCATTGCTTCCTAGAATAAAAGCAGGGAAGATGTTTGATACTTGCTGGAAGACAATCTTAACAGAGTTTTCTGGAGCTGACACTTGTGCCATGGGAGTTGCTAGCGTGCCTAGGTTTTTCCAATTCTAGAACGTATTCTTGTTTGTTTCATTAGCAAATGCAGACATGGGGCGTTAGAACATCTTATTTGTGCTGAAGATTATTTCTTAAATGGTTGTTATTTCTCTATTTAGGTATTTATATGAGAGAGAATCCACCTAAATTCTGTAAGAGGTCGCCGTAGACTAATTTTAATCTTACCATATAAATCATACTTAAAGATGTCTCTAATGAAATTAAAGAGAGCAATGGCCTGTTGAAGGAGGTCGCCTTGCAAATATGCCACCACGATCCTCTTCCCTAAATTCTGGACGGCCTACCTTCCAGCCTGGCCTCCAAATTGTGTAACAGATGAGTCTCTATTTCACTTTTAATTAGTATTTTATAAATGACTTATATGTTGACCACCCCAAAAATGAAAATTAAAAAATAAAATCATGAAGATGCAAGCGAGTTTTGAACCTAAGACTTTGTCAAATCAATAATATGGACCCTCACAAATCAGAGTATGTGGGCTTTTGCAGGAAGTTTGGTGTTTTTGTGTGAGCCTGCTTTTAGCGTGATCAGTAAATTAAGGTTGCACATTGGTTTTGAATCCAGGCCTCTCCAATATCACAGGCTCTTACCAACTAGTCAAGTTGGCACTTGCTAGAAGTCCTTCCCAAATATGGTAATTCAAGACAGCATATCGAGGAAAGCTGAAAATTTAGAGTGAAAACAGATTTTAGACAGTAGTTGATTTATAGGGAAATTAGGAAGACACTTCCATCAAACGAGTACTTACAAGCATTGTTACCTGGATCACATTTTTGTTCAATCGAAGTGGTTCACAGTTATGCAAATTTTTTGGTGAAACTGAGGGAAAGAGGCTGATGTGAGTGTTTAATTTGCTAAATTGGTTCTTAGTTTGGCAAGGTTTCAGGAGTTGGGCAATCATGTTCAGATGTGAAAAATGTTAAGGTGACGGGTGTCAAGATCAAAATTAGACAGCCAACTTGAATTGGATCATTTGGGTGGGAGGAACTCTTGCTATGTAACAGCCCGGTCACTCTACCATTACGTCTCATATTGCTTATTTATTTTTCAAAAATGAAAACAAGCTTCCTAGTCATAGGGAATAAACCCTTAGGTCTGGAGTTAGTTTTCAGCTCTGAAATGTTGATTCAGATCCCCATAAATGTGAAATTTTGCTTAAAGATAAAATCAATAGGAAATCTATGACCTAAACTTTCTTTTCTTGTATTTTCTTTTCCCCCCTTTTAAAGCACAAAAAAAGATGACCCATTGTTTTTTAATAATAATTATTGTATATGGACAAAATGATCATGCACTTGGCCTACTTGTAGACGCTTGAGACCCACCAGTTGCTGGGTCTAATCTTGGTCCCAACCTGTGCACAAGTCCATTTATTAGTGAAACAGTGGAATGTAATTATAATCTGTAAATTGAATTCCCAATTTTTATTTTGTTTTCCCCTTCTTTCCGTTTTTTGATTTCATCTTTTTCATCAATAATATTCTTCCAATGAGAGAACTAGCCAAACTGGTTTAATCATCACCCTCGTCATTAGTCTTATTGGAACAGAGAGAGCTGAGAAACTACAATGATCAATGTTAAGGGAATTACTTAGCTTACCTAAGGTTTTCATCTGTTTATTCACACTCAAATTGCGAATCTTACTAAGGAGGCATTTGGTTCGGATTCTAGAATCAGATTCTATGGCATAATTGATTCTGGGCCGTATAGAGGCGTTTGGTTCGGATTCTATAATCTGATACTGGGAAATCAGAATTGGAATTGGGCTTAAAATCTAAATCAATGTGCAATTCTATCAATTCCACTTAAGGAGAGTATAATTGATTCTATCACCTTCACATGCCACTGAAAAAAAGAAGGGAATAACTCCTGAAACACTCCTCTTCTCTGTAATAGGGATAAGTTAGCTAACACATCATTTAGCAAAGGGATATATAGGAGCTGACAATCTTACATGTGGCAGCTCAAAGGGTCACAAAGTTCTCTCCATGTCATCCACTTATGGCAAGTTTCAGCCCAATAGCCTCCCTCTACATCACTTGGCAAAAGATTGTCTCTTGTAAATTAAAATTTTGAAACTTCATTGGTGGTCTTGTATAAGGAAAGAGTCTAAAACATGGTGGGTTAAGCATTTATGTTTTCTCTTTGATTACATTAATTATAATTCTATTCTTTATCTAATCATACCACATGGATTATTAGGGATTTTTAAACATAGAATATGAAGAAAAAGTCATAGAATTATCTCACAGCAATCCAAACACCCTACCTTCTTTGCTATTTACAAAAACTTTCTAATGACGCTTTTGGGTTTTGAACGCAGATTAACCAATGGTCAGATCCATTAAGGATTGCATCTCTTTAGTTATTGAACACATCCTTAAACTGATGGCTCCTTACAAGTTCAACACATAGATGCTTATTATAGTTATTGCATATACTTTATACAATTTCATACGACAAGAAGCTTGTAGAGTTTGGCTATTTCAAGAGTATGAAATAAATGAGATGTTCCATCATAGTTGCAAACAAAGATGAGTACATTTAAAAATGCAATTGTAGTTGCTATAGAACATGAGTTAGGAGAAATATATAATATATTTTTATGATCAATAAATGGTTTCTAATTGCTTAGGGTATATTGAATGATTTTTTATATGTGAGCAGAAATGTGTGGTTGGGCTTTTATGCCTTTACCATGATTTTGACAATCTAATATCTCATGTATGGATAATTTATGTATTTCATGCATAGTTCCTGTTGAATTATCAATTTTGAATATTACTGAACCAAAAAGGATTATGATTCTGTAATATAAAACCAATTTTTAGAATTAGGTTTATCCAAATGGTCCAAAATCTAATAGTGAGAATCTAAAATTAGAATCAATAATCAGATTCTGGAATCTGAACTAGACACCCCCTAAATTATTTTCAAGAATGGATTATTAGCATCAGAAATAGAGGAAAATAGTAAGTAAATAGACATTTATTATGTAGCTATCAACCAATATTGAGACTTAGGAGAGCTTAATTCATGAAATAAGTGTGGAAAATGTTGGAACAAGTGTCAACTGTCTTACTTTCAACTTAACAATGATAATAATAGTAACAATAGCAGTAATAAAAATAATAATTAATGATGACAATGACAACGACAACAACGACAATGATGATAATGATAATAATAATAATAATAATAATAATAATTTGAAACCATCATAGATTGTTACCCATAATTTGTTGTTGTTTTGTTTTGGTACGGAGACTAAGCTCAATTTTATTCAACTTCCAAGTTCTCATGATTACAAGATGAAATTCACATAGTAATTGCTTGTCGCTTTGCATTCTTTATTTTTTTTTTGGGTACAAAAGAAACTTCATTAGTTATTTCTGCATTGTATACAAGGTCTAGCTTCTTCATATACAATGCCATCTTGTCAGTGGAGAGTTACCCGTCCCAAATTCTGGATTTTGACAGATAACTCCATGCTTTGCTAAAGCACGAGCTGCTTTATTTACATTCCAACTAATATGAATAAACTCAATAAAGTCAAACTTTAAACCAATGTTTGCATCAAAGTGAGGGTATGTATTAATTATCAACAATAACTTCCAATCTAATACTTCCTTGGAGACCAGGTACAACTAAAATCTTTTCATCATGATCCTTCCAAATATATAAATCCAAAATATTTTCTTATTTGTTTAAGCTAAATTAGAACCCATGCTTACTAAAACATCTAGAATTATATCCCATCTTCTTGAATCCTTCACATTGCTTATTGCCGACTTATTTATTTGAACTCCTTAAGCTTTGCTTAGATTTCATCCCAAGTACAACTCTACAAAAGACATCTCTCTTGTCTCATCCATGAGACGTGTTGACCAAAGACTCCTCTCCTTGTCTATAAATAAGACATGAATCAAGCCACCAAGCATGGACGAACAAAGCTAAGAGGATTGCTCTCTTCTTCATATCAAAATAACGCCTGAGAACAACAAACCCTCCTAAAAAAAAAATACCATCAGATATCGTATAACTAGTCATAAATCCTTCTCTTTACTAACTTAAAAATAATTCTTCTGGTCCACTGATATATTAACCTAGTTAACTTTATACTAGGACGTGGAACATATCTATCTTCTGGTCCACCATGGCTTCCTCTCTCCCTTCTTTCTCAGGTTTAACCAAATTATCTCCCAAGCGCAAGGATCGTCGCTGCCTACAAGTGAGAGCTCAGAGTTTCAGAGATGAAGGTAACCATCTTTTGTCTTCTTTGTTGATGATTGAGCTAAAAGACCATGGCCGCAATCTTGTCCTGTAGTCTAAGCGGCAAAAGTGCACTGTTGAGGAGATGGATTAGACACCAGAAACAACAATCAACTATTACTTTGCTGCCCTAGAAATGATACTAATTCTTCTCTTTTCTTTCATTAATTCCTCTTCCTAATCTCTTCTTCGTTTGGTTTAACAGGGAGGTCGATGAATATCGTTGATGCCAACTTGAGTGCTCTTAGAGAAAAAATGGAGGAGGTAAGGGTGAAGGAGAGACTAAAGAGATGCTTTAGAGGTGAAAATGGGTGGTACTATCCATCTGGGTATGATCATAAACTCGAAGGAGATGCCAAATTATCAGAGTCCCTAGACCTTGCATGCTTAGTTGTTGGGACTGTTGGGTTTACCATTCTTAGTGGTACTCTTATCCTTTGCTTTGCTTCCCTTGTAGTTCATTTGTATCAGTAAAATAGCTTGGTTTTTTTTTTTTTTTTTTTTTGGGTAATTTAAAAAGATAAGGATTAAACCTCATGAGTTTCAACAAGACCACACCATTTCAAAAGGTTTTGACCCTTAAAAAAAAGGAGAACCCTGATGTCGAAACTCCGCAAAGATCGACTTTTGATATAAAGCTTCATATCTTAGTGCTCTCTTTACATTTCTTACACTAACTCTACAAAAGAAAGACTTCTTTTGAACCCAAAAATGCACGATACCTGGCCCTCGTATCTTTCTAATAATCTCCACAGTTACAAAAAGAAAACCAACTGAACCCTCACATTCCGTTTATTTAGACTTCTAAAACAAACCTTTGTCTTTGTTCATCCCGACACACTAAAAAGACCCTAATTGGTTGCCTAAATCTAATCATAATCTCATTTTTCAAACCTTAACTTCCAGACAGGTCCATACCTTAACTTTTAATGACAAGAGCCTTAATATATATATATATATAGAGAGAGAGAGAGAGAGAGAGAGAGAGAGAGAGAGAATTTTAATGCCCAAGACCAACAACTTTCTAAAGGTATTTAAACCCACAAATGAACTCTTAATTATTTGAACACTACTTAAATTCCTTAATGGAAAGGTAACCTCAAAACATCAGAAAATGGCCCAATTGCCACAACTATTAAGTGGGTGCCACAGGGAATTGTGAAATGGCTCAAAGGAAAAAGATAAAGACTCCACCCAACGAGTGAAACTCGTGCCAAGGCCAGACAGGTGAGCCCATGTTGACTTTGAATGGCTTTAATGAAAATCATAAACATGTCCTTTGTATCTTTATACCTTTCACTTCTTTTATTTTAGATGTTTTTTTATACTTTTTTCTTGTTTACTCTTCATTGGACTATAGACATTCAAAACTGCAATAATAAGGGATGAACTCCTATCCAGAAGAAAAATGTGTTGGTATCGAATCAGCTGCTTACCAAATTAACTAATGGGCATGCTCACTGGCCAAAACAGTCTAATCAGGCTAATGTCCAATTCCCACATAGTCCTACACATACTGTCATTAATATCTTCACAGTAATACACGAATTCCATAATTAATGATTCAGTTCAATTGACAAAAATTTTAGAAGAATTTGCATTTGTTCCTGAGCAGTTGATGTGATCTTAGTCTAATCTAGAATTCTTAATAGACTGGCTCTTATCCCCTTCTCTGCAAATTCTCCAAAGTTTCCACTTGAGATTCAACTTTGTAAAAAGTACGTGAGCCAAAGCCAAAGCCAAAACTTCTAGTAGTAGTTTTGTATCTATAGCTGGTGGATTTTTTGTCGCAGCCCAAACTTTACAAAACTCCCTCCGTTTCAAATATATAATTAAGTAAATAATAAAACATCTCTACTCATTTTCACGTAGATGGCCCCACAAATATATGGATTGTGATCACCACTTTGGTTGGCTATAGTAATAAAATATGCACCACTTTCAATTCCCTTCTTTTTGGATGGAAAATAAATAAAATTTATTTATAGTATGACTGATCATCCAAAGAAAGGATCCACTTGATCTCTTTCCTGTGGACATCAAGAGAAGAGAAGAGAACGAAAACGTGAAAAACAAAATAACAAAGAAGTTGATACGGTGTACAAGTATTACAGTATGGGAAAGAAATACTCGACGGTTAACAGAAAATTAAAAGAAAAAGAAGATAGAATCTTCCGACGGCAACTTGGCATTTATTGAAACGGCTAGAAGGGAAAACAACGGCAACCCATCTCCACACCTTTGCCGAAAAATGCGGCCACTTGCCGCCTTTTTTTTTCTATAATTCGATCACCTACTAAAAAAAAAAGTTTTAGAAATGCCATCTGTTAGAGAGAGAGTTTAATCTACTTATTTTTGAGCTGGTTGGCTTATCATGTAACTTCAGAAGAGTCAAATCTCTGCAATTATTCTATTTTTCCCTATTTCTTTATTCCAACTTTCTCTATCTAGTTGCGTATTATGAAGAAGCGTTGTGCAGGAAAAGTCAGCGTTTGGAGATGATTGTATGAGAAAGAAAAATCTCTCTCTTCTTCAATATCTGCTCCCTTGGTTTTTTAGACATCAATTTCAACATCCCAACCTGTATACTTTTTTTTTTTTTTTCTTCCCCAGAAAAACCCATCTTCCCGAAATCATTTCTTGCTAAATCATACCCAAAACAGAATACCAAATCATTTCTTTTTCCTTTTGTGACACTGTTGGGTTCAGAACCGTTCAAGCCATGGTCTGATGAATAGATTGCATTACTTGTAGTTTCTGATTACAAATATGTGTAGCTTATTTTGGCAAAGAATGGAGAATGATCATGGCGATTTAGCAGACATAGTACGTGCAAGCAGTGGAGGCGCAGGAAGTAGTCACAACCCAGTTGCAGATTGGCAATTTCCTCCCGAACCCCCAAATTTCCCATCAAGGATGGCAGAAAGGGTCGATGATTTCGGCGATCCCTTCTCTAGCATGCGAGATCCTCTGCTGCACGAACTCGACATGCCGGGATGGGGCTTATTTGACAGCTCCAAATCTACCACCGGCCTGGTTAAGATGAATGTTGAAGACGATACTAGTAGTGTTACTGGTAGTCTTCTTGCTCAGAAGATTTTGGATGAAGAGATGAGGCCTTGTAATATCTTCTCAAGGATGCTTCAGATCTCACCCAACACAAAGTTGCCGGTTTCTCCCTGCGACATCTCTACTTTGGTGGCTTCACCTACGGGAGTTAAGACTTCCTCCTTTGTAGCTAATGACATGGTTAGGGCTAGCAACTCCACAGGTTGTTCAGTTGAGAATGATGGGGTGCAGATCTCCTCACCACGGAACCCTGGTATCAAGAGAAGGTAAGAAGGAGCTCATCCTTTCACTTTTCCTTCTTCTTCTTCTTTTAATTATTGAGAAAAGAAAGAGAAGTAAGGGCTAATCAAAACTTTGACAGTAAAATTAATAGAAAGGTTTCTATGATTATTCTTTATTATTTTGAAGTTTTGAATTCCAGCTCTATGAGACAATTTCATTTCATAGAGTAACTTATAAAACAAGAATTGGGTTTTATGGTTAGTTTGCAGAACTATGCAAAACCCTAACCACATAACTAGTTTATTCTCATGGTTAAAAATAAGGTTGTGGACATTAATATTAGGGAAATTATTGTTTTGCTTCTTATTGAATTTGGGTTTCTAAGAAACAGTGGTGATAATCCGAGAACTTGAGTTTGGTGGGGATGATGCAAAGAGACATATCTTGTCTGAATTGATGGAAGAGTTATCAGAAGCTCCATGATTTTGGATGAGGTATCTTGCTGTCAACATTATAACCAAAATTTAGCTTCGTAGGGTTTTATCTCAACTCGTCTGAAAAGGAATCCCTAATTCATGTGTCATGATATTAAGAAAAAACTTAGCTTTCATGTAGTTATCTGAAACTTTTGTTGCCAAACCCACTTAAAAGTAGCAATCTCTTTCCATTGATGTCGGCCTTACATGTATATATCCAACTTTCAGCTTTCTTGTTATAATAAGCAACAAGAGAACCACTTTTTTCATCCCACTGAAGGAGAATTCTTCTCTCAAAAGTAGTAGAGCCAGATGGAAATTTTAGTGTAGAGAGAATTACTCTCATAAAGAGTAGATAAAATGAAGCTTTCATTACTAATTGAGAATTATAGTGGATCACAAATAAAGATTATCTTAAACTTCCACTTATGCTTCTTCTTATAATTATGTTTCTTCTTCTACTACTTTTGGAGGATTTTTTCACTTAAGGGAGAGACTACTGAAAGAGAATTATCAAAAAAAAAATTTCTCGAAAGCAGTAGATTAAGAATAAGATTATCTGAAACTTCTCCTTCTTTTATTTTCCAGAAAGAACCAGGCAAGGAAGGTAATGTGTATCCCAGCACCAGCAGCTACAAACAGCAGGCCTACAGGAGAAGTAGTGCCATCAGATCTCTGGGCATGGAGAAAGTATGGGCAGAAGCCCATTAAAGGATCTCCCTATCCGAGGTGAGTTCCAATTCTGTTATCTTGGTCATCAGAAAAAGAAAAATAAGAGAAGTCAAGAACTAACAACATCTTTATTAAGATATACAACTTGTGCAAACCAGACTAAGGATTCAAAAAGATAGTGGTTTTCTATCACAAATAACATGTTCATGAAGGTTCCTTTATTAATTATATACCCGTTTACTTTTCTGGTGAGACAAATTTTATTATTAGTCCATGTACAGTTTGTGGTATGTGACATTCATCTTTCCAAATTTGGGATTCCATTTTCTTTTTCTTTTCGTTTTTTTAATTTTAATCTGTGGTCTTGAAATATCCAGGGGCTATTATAGGTGCAGTAGCTCTAAAGGTTGTTCGGCAAGGAAACAAGTCGAAAGGAGCCGAACTGATCCGAACATGTTGGTCATTACCTACACCTCTGAGCATAATCACCCATGGCCGACACAAAGAAATGCGCTTGCTGGCTCTACCAGGTCTCAACCAACAAAGAATAATGCGGCTTCAAAGAGTTCACCATCCTATCTAACCCAAAAACCCACAAATTTGATGGACGAACATAAGGAAAACAATAACGATGAGATTCTTAAGGTTGAGGGGGGGATGGGTGAGTCAGAGAAGCCATTAGACATGGATGATGATGATGAATTCAATCAAGGTTTCTGTCATAGTTACCAGCCAGCACCGCCGGGCTCGAATCAGTCTGACGATTTCTTTGCAGACTTGGGAGAATTAGAACCAGACCCTATAAAACTCTTTTTATCTCAAGGATTCAATGGAGAAAAACTAGACAAGGAGACAGAAAACAAGGCCTTGGATCCATTCAACCTTTTTGATTGGACAGGCAACAACTGATATGGAGGATTAAGGAGGGGTTTATATGGTGACCTTGAAACAGTAGCCACTTAAACAACCATGGTAGTTTTTGTGGTGCACTTTCATTCAAGTTTTGGCTTATATTAAATCTTCAATTCCAATATAAATTTTCTATGGGAGGACTTCTACCTTTTCTTCATTTCTTGTTATTTAGGGTTTAGGAAAATCAAGGAACTGGTTGGTTGATTGGGAGCAGACCCATGAGACCCACATTCTTTGGATTTTTGGTGGACGGGACAGAAAGCTGAGGAACAGAAGCTTTCAACAGTTGCAGCAAGTACATGTCTCTCAGACATGACGGGAAAGCCCTGCAAGGATGTTGATATAAAATGACATTTTTCTTCTTCCAACTCCGAAGCAGGGAAAATAAGTCTCTTGGGGCATTCTAAAAAGAAAAGCCATGCTTTTATTTGCTTTCGTGAGAAAAAATAAATGAAAGATGACAAGAGAGGAAAGAAAAGGAAAAGCTTGACTTTTCTTATCAGTCCTATGGAGATCTGAGAAAAGGAGAGAGAGATACTAGCTTTTGGGTTCCTCAGCTTTCTGTTTCTTGATTCCCCCTTTTTTCTAATTGTTTATTTTGGAGGGTTTACTTTCAATGTATCAACTATTACAGATTGTTTATGAGAACAACTCTTTGGTTTTCTGCTCTTTTAAGTTTCCTTCTCTTTCTACCTTACCTGTTCTCTCAAGTTCATGAGTTTGGACTTGAAGAATTACTATATATACTTGACACATATTTATTAAAGGTCAGGATTCAACGAGGGACCCGTCACAAGACGAGGAGCTTTTTAACCATCACATGGTCAGGAAGGAACTAATTTTAATACGAAAGAGGGCTCCTTGTTGAAACAAATCCCTTTCTTTAAGCTGCATGTTTGATCAGAATGAATTCTCTTGCTCACTATTGATTTTAATATGCTTTTTAGTATAAGCAAATTTATAGAGGTTTATAATTGGATCTATTACATTAAGCCTTGGAGGTATGTATATATGTTAATTGTGGTAGTAATAGTATCACAACGACAATCTTAATAATAATGATGCATGTCCAATAAGATGATTATGATGATGATGATGATGACAACGAAGACAATCGTGCCCATGATGGTAAAGATTCTCAAAAGATTGCATGCCCGATTATTTGCTGACAGTCGGACTTGCGGCTGCACAGGTTGTCATATTTTCTTTGTGAGCTCAACCTTAAGATGCAATCCTTTGTGTGATTGAAAATTTAGGATAATTGTGGTAAGTCTTTCGATAGAATATGAAGAAACCATGTAAATAAACAGCATCATTTTCTCATTAAAGTTCATGTAAAAATTATTAATTGAACTTAATGGATGGGTTGACTTATTTTATTTTTCTTTGGTGATACATCATTGGATTATACAAGTAAAATATCAACTTTCATTTTCATTTCAAGCAGCAAACGGGTTTGGACATGAAGTTTTCCTTTTCCAGCTATTCAAAACCAAAGCTTCTGTTAATCCATCCACTTCGGCTTAAGTAATCAGTCTAAAGTTTTCTTTGAATGGGTTTGCTTATTTAATTACTGGAGAAGCAATCATCACTTGTTTGAAGGAGCTTCTTGGCATTTTGTTTATGGAATACTTTAGTCATGATTCTAAAATATTGTAGGGATGGTGTTAATTGATGCCATGCAAAAAGTATCATGCATGTCCATTTAGTCTTCTTTTAAATGGTTAGCTCGAAGTCCCATATGATGTTTTAGGTGTTCTTATCTCTAGTTCTTAATCATGATATGAAAGATAAATTGATGTTTGTTCAAATATGAAATTATTCATAACATTATCTTTAGAAATTCCCATGAACAAAGTCACTAAGTTGTTGAAGAAAACCCTACTGACAAATTATTGATGTTAAATTAATCTATAATTCTGTTATAATAAAAATGTGCTTTTAGCCTAAGGTTGCTCTTAATCTTAGAACAGCATTTCATTAGATTGCCCGCCAACTGAGTTGGTGGTGTTTGTAGGTGTGTGGGAGTATGGGAGTGTTGAAAACAAAATAAGCATTCTAGGGTTTAGACGGTCAAGATGAAGATAATTCCATTTTAAGGAATAAAATGAAAACAAGCACATACAGTAGGTAGACAACTAAATCAGAGGCTAAAACTGGACTCTTTGTTGGACATTCTTCTTTGAATTGACATTGGATTTGCCATTTACACTGAGACTCCTTCCATCATAGAGACGGAATTCCTCTCTCTCTCTCTCTCAGTTCCATGGTCACGATTAGAAGTAGGCCTAGGTACATTGCCAGTAAAAATTGTCGTGTATGACGGAACAGGCATGGTGTTTTGAGTGTTAAAACCAAGATGTGGGTTCAGAACCCATCTCCTAGAGACCATTAACCATTTGTGAGAGGGTATTCCCCACGCTCTAAGTCTTCTTAGATTCCATATCTTCTGTGTACAAAAAGGTTGTATTGCTCTTGGTAGGTGTCATACCCACTTTGTTCTCTTCTCCTAGAAAAGATCTTCTCGAGTCTGTAAAGTGACCATTCTACCTCTGTTTTTGTCTCAACTCTGCAAAAGATTCTCAATCTTGTGCTTTTACTCCTTTGGTAGTTCAAGTTCAAGCGATGTGCAAAGCTGCCTTGGTGGATGACTTTTATGCTAGTTGCACTTAATATCATGAAAGCATGATTAACTAGGGCTTGGAGACCTTCTATGCTTCTTGATATGAAAAATAAATTTCTATTTCGCTTTGCCACTGAAGTTGATGTTGAGCATGTGCTTTTTGGACAACCCTGGAGTCTTTCTTCCAGCAATCTTGTGCTCAACTGGGTGCAGATGACTGCTCCTGACGTGACTTGTCACTTGCAGTTTTGTGGCTCCAACTTGCAAATTTTCCCTACTTGCACCTGGACGAAAAGATTGTCTGCTACTTGAGTGTTGTGGCAGGAGAATTACTCTTAGCATGTATTCAACGACCACATGATTCTAATACTTGCCCTTGGGTCAAAATTAGAATACAGCTCAACACAACTCAATACAAATCAGCAAAGCCTTATTCCAAATGCTCCGATGGGCTATAAAAATCATCTTCTTTCTTTTCTACTCTATCTAGGATCATATCCTCTAGTAAATCATTAAGTTCATATATTTTCTCATTACTTCAAGGCGACTCAATTTAGGCCTTTCCATAGTTCGTTTAGGGCCTTTAACATGCACCATATCACTCTTGCTCATCAATCTTAACCACTCCCTTATTTCTACTCCTATGTTTACAAAAATTGCAATATATTTACTTTTAGTCAGAATTATTTTAAAACCTTTAGAATTTAAACGTCATTCCATAATTCTAAATTAGCATTAATTTACCCCATCTTATTCTTCTCAGCCAAAACTTTATCATTGGCAAACAATATACACCATGGGACTTCCTTCTATATATGTTTAGTTAGGTCATCTATAACAAAAGTAAAGTGATACCGACTCAATACTAACCCCCGGTGTAAACGTACTTTACACTGGAGTGTAGCATGACACATCAAATATTGACATATTTCCTAACAAAAATCTCTGGTAGGCCGGTCCATTACTGATTTATTGCAGTTTCTTTTCATTAATGAGGTTTAACTGATCATGTCGAACCTATGCTCATTCTAACTCTGGAATTTGTGTCTCGGCCAAAATTTTGAGACTAGGGATTTCTACTTCAATAGGTAAGACAGTTTCTGTGCCATAGACCAAAGAGTATAGGGTAGCACCTGTGGAAGTACGGATAAACATCTGATAGGCCATTAGTGTATATGGTAGCTTTTCATGCCAATTAGAATGATTTGATGTCATTTTCTAGAGAATTTTCTTAAGATTCTTATTGGCTACTTCCACTTCACCATTCATCTGAGGTCTGTAGGGAGATGAATGATGGTGTTGAATCTTGAACATTTGACAGAGTAGTTTGAGATCTTTCCCCACAAAGTTTGTAGCATTGTCTTTGATAATCTTGTTGGGGACACCATAACGACAAATGATATCCTTACATATGAACCTTGTTGTGTTCTTCATTGTAACTATAGGCAAGGATGCAGCTTCTACCCATTTTGTGAAATAATCAATAGCTACTATGATGTACTAATGTCTATTGGCTACCTTTTGAGGCATAGGTCCTACCACATCAATCCCCCACATGGAGAATGGCCAAGGTGTACTTAGGTCGTGCGACTCTGAAATTGGTGCTTTAATAAAGTTGGCATAAGACTGGAAAGTGTGGCATTTTTTTATATAATTGAAACAGTTTGTCTCTATTGTTGACCAGCAATAACATAACCGGTGAATCTTCTTGGCTAACATAAGTCCGTTCATGTGTAGATCGCACTCTCTTCTGTGAATATCTTCAATAATGGTTGAGGATTTAGACTCATCTACACATCTTGAAAGAACATGATGTGGGAATTTCTTTTATAATGAACCCCCATGGAAAACAAAAATGTGTGGCTAGCCTTAAGAGAGTATGCTAATCATTCTTGGAGGCCATAAAAGGAAATGTTTGATCTTCAAGGTACTTCTTGATGTCAAAAAACCAAGGCTCTCTGTTTGGATCTACAGTTGTAATCTAAAGGCAATGGGATGGCTTTGATCCCTGCTTAATCTCAATGGGTCTCATCTGAGAATCTTGAGGAGTGTTAATCATAGAAGTGAGTGTGGCTAAGGCATCTGCAAATTAATTTCTGTTCTAGGCCACATAGTTGAAGTTTAAATATTCAAAATTCTTAGACAAGGCTTGAAGATAATCATGATAGCCTAGAAACTTTTCATCCCTAATAAACCATTCCCGGATGGCTTAGAAGATGGCCAAAGCGGAATCACCAAAGACTTCAAATTCAGTAATGCCCTATTCAATAACAACTTTTAAACCAATAATACAAGCTTCGTTTACATAATGTTGTTGGTACAGTGATACAATAAATAGAAAACAATAGGAATAAGGGAAGCTATAGGAGATATAAGCACAACTCCAACACCGTTTCCTCTCTGGTTGACTACTCCATCAAAACACATCCTCCAACGTATCAACTCGACATGTTTTACCTTAATGTAAAGTATCTGTTCATCTAGGAAGTCAAGATTGGTAACCAAAAGGCCCGTCAACCTGGCCATCAACTAGGAAATCAACTATGGCCTATCCCTTGATTTCATCTATGATACAAAATAAATATCGAACTCAAACAACATCATGAAACATTAGGTTGTCCTTCTGATAGGCTTAAATTTAATCATCTTTTTCATATCCTTCTTACTTATTTATTTTCTTGTTAAGTCCTAATTTTATTAGTTTATTCTCACTTTTGTTTCTTTTATAATTTTGTTAGGTTTTGAATAAAATAAAAGGATTTGAGTGCAATTCACGAGTTCTGGAACATGCTTCAGTATTTCTATAATAGCTTGAGTTGTAGACCTTGGATTGAGACAATTTTTGTGGCAGCTGAAAGCTGACTCGAAGGGCTACAATTCTCATGTTCAGAGTTTCCTCAAATTTTGGAGTTAAAGTGCTCGAAATTAGCCATCTTTGAAGACTATGAAATCTAGACAGATTTGAACAAGAATGAAAAATGGAGGGCAAAACACCCAGCCCTACTCAGCCCAACTCTATCCAGCTCAGCCCACTAGCAGCATGCCCAGCCCTGCTCAGTCTAGCCTTCTGCCTAGCCCTACTCAGCCCAGTTCTACCCAGTAGCATGCCGCCTAGTCCAGCTCAGCCTTGTTCAGTCCAGCTTAGCCCAGCCCGCCAGCAGTGTTTTCCTTAACCAATTTTGGCGCCGCTGCCGAGGAGGTGCTCCTAACAAGATTGGTTTATGGAATTCTGAATGGGAAAAGAAGTAAGTATATCTTTTTCTTTTATTTTTGTTAGGTTTTTTTTATTCGTTTCTCAAAAAAAAAAAAAAGGGAAAGGGGAAAGAAAAAAAGGATTGTTGTGATAACTAAAATACTCTATAAAGAAGTTCTGCTTAGGAGACTGGGTTTTAAGTGGGACCGTTTGTGACCCCATCAGCCTTCTTGGGAATTATCTATAGAGCACTATTCAGTTATCCACATAAATTTTTCTGTTTCGGGTGTATGAATTGGCCTAGAGGCAAAAGAGGAAGATTTCTAAAGAGATTAGAATTAGAATTGGCTGAAATTGAATCTAGCTCATCTTCTAGTTCTAACACAATGAGTAAACATGAAGACAACCTTGTTCAATCTTTAAAAGATTACCTCCACCCCACATGCACAGCCACACCTTCATGCATAATGTTTCCACCTAATGCACCACAATTGGATTTTAAACCAGGCATGATCCAACTT
>JAOXJP010000001.1:15768709-15779453 GCA_025762735.1 Platanus orientalis
ACAGAATGAAGACTCAAAGTAAGAAGATTAAATTTTAAACCTTAACTTTTAATTGTAGTTTTAATCATATAAGCCTAGACGTTGGAGATTGGAATGTATTTTGTTTTTGTTTTGAAAAGATGTACTTTGGTATTTCAATATATTATACTTTTACTTTAGCACAAACTTTAAAGTGTGGAATTTAGTTGTGTCTACCTTGCTATGGTATTACTCTTAGTAGTTTGTATGATTTATTTTATAGTTTTAGGTTATGATAATAGAAAATGAACATATTTATCACAAGACAATACTTGATAATAAAAAAATACTATGTGAAATTTCTTTAAATTTTCTAAATATTTAATGCATTTTATAAAATAAAATAAAAAACAAAATATCATGACTCTACAAATAACTTCCGAGTAGATGACTACTGAATTATCTGAGTCAAGTCAATAATCCAAATTAACGAACTTTGGTATGGAAACTCACCTTGGTCAACTTGACCATGTCACAAACATTGTTGGAAATATATAGTAGTTCTATGACAATTGCACAAGGAGCAAATAATCAACAATATGGTGTAGTCCTTCCAATATAGATTATTCTTCAAGTGTACTTAGATAAATAGTTAACAACAGTACTATAGAATCATAAGTTGTATAAATCAATATGTTTGCAAGTACTCATAGTATTGATGTAATCTCAATCCGTTCAAGAAGTCATTCCAAATCAAGAGGAATAACAATAAACCAGTAATATGTAAAAAGTAAACAAACAGAAAGACTTATCGGTTTGTTAGTGTGTAGATCGTGTAACACACTGTCCTTGAAGTGATATTTGTTGGTCACTCTCAATGTACGGAAGGCTTGTTCGACGATCACATCCAAGAACACCAACACTTTTGGCAATGCCCCATACAAGCAAGTAAAGTTATAGGTGAATGGCTCAGAGCTTTCAGCAAAATGTCAAAAAACACAATAGTAATCAAAGTACAATCGAAAAAAAGTTGAAACTATTCAATATATCTCGTACTTCCAATATTCTATTCTTAAAGAGAATAGGGTGCTCAACCTATGGCATCTTACCATGTTATGAAGCCCGTTTAAAGAAATTAATTAATATTAATTAAGGTGCTTAATCAATACGCATTAGGATGCTTGATGTGTAAAGATTTTTAGTCGTTACACTATATTATCATTTTTATATATTTCATATATGAATCTATTGTTTTTAAGGAAAATTATAACTTATAAAACTATATACGCATGCACACACGCACGCCACACCCTGACCAAGTTCGGTTCTACAAATAAACAATCACAACAAATCCCTCTTCTCTAGAACCTCATTTCTCCTTAAATTTCTCCTTTTACTTATAAGTTGGAATTGAAAGTTCTTCACTTCCAAAGTGGGATTAAACTTTTAAGAGAAAAGTGTTTTGAGTGGATTTTGGTTTGGGTGTAAGAAGGAACCACCAAGAATTAAATGAATTGTTTTAATCTTTAAATAACCCACAAAATATTAGGTGAGTTAGGCAAAATTTCCATAACAACTTCCTATAACTAAATAACCCACATCACAAAATATTCTATTTAGAATCTTTAAATATAAAACAACCATAACAAACATAATAGCCAGGTTCTTGTATGAACAGATCCAATAAAAAACGTAGGTGAGTTAGGCAAAATTTCCATTGACTAGGTGCCTTGGCATTGTCGAGTGAGCTTGAGTTATCTATCATTGTACTAACTTCACATTGTATCATTAAATCCTCAATCATTTTTATCATCTATACACACCCTCCCTTTTTTCCTGCCACTTGGATGATTATTCAGGTGATTTTCATTTAGCCTTGTCTATTACAAGGTAAACCGTGGGAAAATGAGGGAAAAGTAAAACCACATAAGAAAATGAAAGAAAGGAAAAGAAAAGAAAAATTATTGTTCATTTCCTTTCCTTCCCTTCTTCTCTTATTCCCATTTTTTGGTAGGAATAGGTGAATGAGCAAATATATGAAGAAATGAGAAAAACGTGAGAAAGGTTCAATACCCTAGGTAGTTTTACCAAGTTTGCCCATCTAGTATCCCCATGCATCAACATGAAAGTGGGGTTTAAAGTACAGTAGTTTCCCTCCTTTTCCCATGGCTTACCTTGTAACTGGCAAGGCCAGTGTTGCATATTGCAAAAGGGAATAGATCATCTCCAGCGAATGCAAGAGAAATATCTATGTTCACACCTCTCCCATTGAATGACAATGGGCCCAAGGTGATCCTCTCTAGATGGTTAAAGTTCAGTTAACGTTATGTAAATTTTGGTGGTTTACATGTGGCAAAAAAATCAACAAAAGTGAAGGAAAAGTTGTGTTTTTTGGTTTTTCACCACTTGTCGACCACAGAATTTTTCAGAACGTAAATTGAACTTTAACAATCTGCAGAGGATCATAATGAGACCAGTGGATATTACCTTGGGGGGGTCCCATTACCGTTCAATAGAACAAGCAAACAAAACAACCCCACGAAGAAAAGTATCATAATGTTCCTCTTTAATTACTTTTAACTAAAGCAGTACAAAGCCAAGAAGAATAGCATCTCCATGTCCTTGTCAACTGTCAACCGAAAGTATCTCCCTTTCCTCATTCATCTCACTCAAAAACAGACCTTATTTCAATATAAACTGCTCTGTCAATCAGCTCAAAGCCTCTTCTTCCTAAAAACAAATGTGCGAAACCAAGAGTTTTTATCTCTGGCTTCTCCAAGTTGTAGTTCTCTTAGGCCTCCTTGTCTTCCTTATATGGCTAATCGAACATCCCAAAAACCCCTCCTACACCATTGTCAACTTCAACACGCCAGCCTTACATGACCGGAATATGACTTCTCCGGTCGACCAAGGTAGTAATACAACGGTCGCGTTCGACCTCGAAGTTGCAAATCCTAACAAAAATTCTGGGATTTACTACGACGACATCAATGTAACAATTTATTACAATGATGATAGTATGGGAGGGACAATATTTCCTTCTTTCTATCAAGGAAAGGGTAAGACCCATCAATTCAGTGGGCATGTGGATGATTCTGATGCAAGGCTATGGAAGACGGTTTCCAGGGCAGTTTTGAATGGGACAGCAGAATTGAGGATGCATTTGGTGACTGGAATTAAGTACAAAATGTGGTTTTGGAAGACTAAGCACCATGGAATGGCCATGCAAGGTCACATACCAATTGGTTCAGATGGGAAGATATCAGGGAAGAAGAAGAAAATAAAGCTACGTCGTGCTTCCAAGAAATGGAAGATAAGGCTTACTTAAAATGTAGGCATGTGTGTACAGTAATACTTGGCTTGTTTTTTTTATATCTATTCATGTTATAATTTTGTTAACAAAAGAAGAATGAAAAAAAAACAAAATGATACAGTTTAGGCGATTTTTTTTTTTTTTTTTTTTTTTTTTGGGTTTTTTGTAGCGTAGCACTTCTTACTAATATCAAGTTATTAAAATATTAAAATTTGTCACAATAAAAATAATTTAAAAATTATTAAAATAATATTATTAACGACTAAATATAGAATAACAGAAGATGCCAGCTTGTTAGGTTCATAAAGCCTGTGGGGATTCATACCACAGACCTGAATTCAAGACCCGTCTTCATCTATTAATTACTAACAATTGACCCGCTTGCTTATCAAAATACAAAAAGTGGAATAACAATTGTTAATTAGTAGAGGCTGTTATTTTTCTAGCATTATTTAGCAACACTAGTGATGGTCTTAGGCCTAACACCAATGCAACAATTTATTAATGGTTATAATGACCGTTCCAAAACTATGCATATGAGGGAATGGAAAGTGGGTATAAACAATCATTCCATCTCCTAGAACATTTCCATTTAATCCTTAGTCTAATGGTGGCATCCATCTAATTAGATCCATTAATTAGCTGAAGATCTTCTCTGTAAGATCCATTGAATGACAAGTTCACGAGACGGTCAAGAAGGAAAGACCAGGATGGTAAAAGCTTAAAAGACTCTCTGCCATTAACCTATGACATCTCTGATGTTAAAAGTTGGTTACTGGACATCACCAGAATGGATCCAATCGTAGAAGCGACCCCTCATATGAGGTGCTCCCGATGGTATGACAGAAGGATTCCCAGAAAAGAGAGGCATCTGGCATTTTTTTCTTTTTTGAGTTGAAACATATAAGGGTATTTTAATCACTACACTGATCGGATCGACCATATTTTTATCAATATCCTTCAATATACGACCCATCTCATGAGACTGGACTTGCATGGTTACATATAATAAAAGCTAGATTGGGATAAGTAATGCGCCTCACTAATATACTTATTCCAATCCAACTTCAACCAGGGCAATCTCATTTATGTAAGTCCCATTTTTAAGTTAAAGTGGACAATTAATTTCTAAGAACAAAGAACAATGGATAATAATAGGAAAAAGAATGAAAAACACCCCTTTGCATCTGGCCATGGAACATCATTCTTGCACTCTGCAATATTTCTTGTGCCGCAGGACAGCTTGGAAGAAGGCCGGCCAAACAGCCAACATTGAGACAAGTTCAGATCCTCTCCTTACCTTTTTAAGTACTGCTTATCATCCTGCTTGTGCTGCCACGCAACATATACACCCAAAAATCAAATTTGAGCGGGTGCTTCTTTTTTTTTTTTTTTTATTTTTTTGGGGGTTGGGGGGGGGGGGGGGTGCAAGCAGGACGATATGCATCACTTTAAGGTCAGGAGAAAATACTGTGTAATAATTCCATTTAAATACCATCATGCATGAGACGATGCCTGACAAAGGATGTCTTAATCAGAACCTGTGTTTCCTTCTTTAATTATCGTCTCCAATGCTGAATTCAAAGCCTAGCATGATCCAATTTTGTTTTACATTTCTTTTGATATGAGTCTTACGTATACCATACATACCATATAAAGAGAAGCATGGGATTATGCTGTGGACATAAATATATTTAAAATAAGGGCACTTAAAAGATTTTCATGAAATGAAATAATTATCTAGAATTAGTTCATTTCAGATAATCTGAAATGCCCTGTTATGGAATTCAGAGATTTCAATTTAAACCAAGTCATCTGTACAACCTATACCCCTTAAAAATAGAAGAAAATAAACCTGTACTTCATAGGTCCAAACAGACAATTCAAGATGCAGAAAATGCCCATCTCCAATTACTAAAACACTGTCAGGGACCTATCATACAAACAAAATACAACCTTGTATATTAACACAAATACCTATCAGTCGGAGTTCTGCATCTTGATTGGATGTTCCTGTAGTGGTGAGACCAGATGATCTGTAACTCCACAAACATGGATCATCATAGACAATAACGTGCAAAGAAGATAAGTTGATGCAAAGATAAATACAAAAAGAAATATACACCCCCATACTCCATACACTATATCCAATCCAACATAAAGCTAAAAGATACTTCTTAGAGTACTTCCCATATTCTTGCTGGTGCAAATAGATGCATAGGTCCGAGATGACCCAAATAACAAAGATGTTAAATTTTGGACTCAGTTGAACCACCGATTGAATGGTCCATACATGCATAGATGGTCCATTTGAGTACAATATAAAGTCGGATAGAAATTTTTGTTATCAGTCTGATATTAAAGCTCCCAATTCTTACATGATGTACTTGTGCACAGCAGCTCCCACCCAGTAGTGTTCATTGTCACCAGTGGCTGAACCATCATCATCATTGTTGCCAATAATCTCTCCAAGGTTAATTGCAAACTCAAACCGTGAAACCTCAATGAGAGAAGTTAGCCAATTTGATGTACAGACAAGGATCCATGTTGCAAAATTTTAAATCCCCAGGTGCAAAAAGAGCCTAACACAGGAGTCTTCTACTTTCAAGTTTGAGTTGAAGAACAGACAAATATGAGTGGTTACTTCGTTCCAACTCTAGCACTCATAGAAGAATGGTAACTAGTGCTTCTCTGTTTCCTATACGAAGAATAGACATCATCGTACTGACTCACCTCATTTGGATTAGCAGTTGCCCCAATCCCCAAGCGTCCTGAGCTGCTTGATCCCGGTTTCCGTTCTACACTCCCATCAGCATAAGTCCCTGTCTCGGGGTCCACCTGCAGGTTTGGAGGTGGAGGGATGCAAGCTCCTCCCTTTCGAATGGGAGAGTCCCTCTCATATTTATCATCTTCATCATTCGAATCAGTTGGTTTCATGGGCCCTTCGGATGGGTTCACCTCCCCAATCTCTTTGAAAAACTTTGACACTCTTTCTAGAATGTCTGCTGGAGATACAGTGGATGGAGGGATCACAGTGGGGATGTCCAAAGGGCTCATTGGAGAGTAGGGCACCCCACTACCAATCTGCATCTTTTTTACCATTCCAGGGATAAGGCCAGGAGGGAACAAAGGATAAGGAGGCAATTTTTCTCCAACATCAGTGGTTGAAGTTGGTAACAAATGGAGTGCAGGTGGTTGATTTACTGGTTGAGCAGGTGTTGATAACTGCACAGATCCTACAAAGGGAGTAGTGGCTGGTGGGTATATGCCAGCTGGGGCCATGTTTGAAAGAAATTGCTGAGTTGGTGGAGGTGCAAACTGGGACGTTGATAGGGACAATGCCACGTTCCCTGTGGAAGCTTGTTTATCTGGTTGCACTTGATCTAATGAACCTAGCATAGGACTTATTTGCTTGTCAGACTGCCACTGAGAGAGATTCTGTGGTGGTGCTTGATGCAGCAGTCCTGCAGAGACAGCAGATTAAGTAAAATATCAAGCAGGACAAACATAGCAGTCCCTCAAACACTATGCCAGAGCAGAAAAGAATATGCAGTTGTACATGTGCATGTTTCCCATCATAGACAAGTGGGAGCAGTTGTGTGTGTGTGTGTGTGTGTGTGATGAAGAGAGAGAGAGAGAGATACCAGAAAGACTAGAGGTGTCTGCTGAGGTAGCAGACGACTCCATTTGAGGTCCAGATATAGTACTTGGTGGTCCACCAATCATGTCACCCTCAAGGCTATAAATAGTGTCAGGATCATAAACTTCCTTTGAAGCCCAGAATTGTAAAATTTTCTGCAACCGAGACTGATTTGCCTCTTTATGGTGAGGATTATTGTAAACCCTCGCAAACATGGGGCCTAGAACAGGTTTGAAGGCATGAGCCTCATTATCAAGGTCCCGAGGATTGATCCGCCGTTGTAAGCTGCACCATTTTATAGGATAAAGATCAATAGACATACAGAATACACTACCTATTAGCATTGCATTATGAAAAGTAAATACATAAAAAGTAACCCTATCAGGATGCTTTAAGCCCATTAACATTCTCAAGTGCCTCGCTGCACAATAAAGTTCAACAGGAAGACAATGTCACTCTAAGATCCAAATTAAAAACTTAAAACATGTCAACCATATCATCTTGCAATCTCTGCATAATTTTAACCTCCCAGGTTTCCAGGAATAAACACCAGATGTGCTTTCACCACCCCACCCCACCCCGGAAAAAAAGATCTGCTCAATTCTTGGGAAGAGCATGTTGTTATTACAATTGGATAGATGGTAGACACAAAAGTATGATAGAAACTGTTCCAAGATTGCAGCTTTAATGGGGCTATAGTTGGAGGAATCAGTGACAATGGAGTTAACTGCTCGGTGAAATTTACTGATTTTGTAATCAAGAATGGGAATTAAACCTTAGGCATCCACAACTTGGTTTTGTTGAGTAAACAGTGAAGGAGATGGAAAGTCAGTAATAAACATGTTCAACACACACAATATCAGACAGCTGGACATAATTTTATATTCTGAGCTTGCAGACGGTAAGCAAGTGGGAAAGTACAAGTTTCTGAGAAGCACGAGTGGATCATCAAGGAAATTAAAGTGAGAGATGGCAGATGGTAAATTAGTTTTAACAGACAGTAATCTACCTATTGCATAGTTTTGAGAATCGGACCGGCCAACAATACGTTAAAGTGGACGGTTCAAGTCCAACTGGATTCGACCATCGGTTTTCATGATCTAACTGCAGTTCACTTCAAACATAAGCAAAATGTAATAAAATACCAAAAATAAAACAATTCATAGTGCATTAGAAGGCTTATGACCAGGTTTTTAATTTTTAGACATGCCAAAAAATGATATAAAATGCTAAAAAATAAAAACAATTTATGGATAGTGGGATTAAAATTAGGAATCACCCATTTCTTTTTTTTTTTTCTTCTTAGTTTGCTAAAAATTTTAAAACCGATTGGTTTTATTAAAACCAGGTTAATAAAAACCAGCCAGTTTTTGTCGGTTTTGACCAGTTTTACCGGTTATATGAGGTTTTTGGCAAATTACAGTTTTAAGGTTCTATAGAACCGTTGAGAGTGCCGGATCTGGTTTGACCATCCAGTTCTGTCCAGTTTTCAAAACTATGATCTGTTGTTCTCAGATCTATAAATAAACCCACCTGAAGGTATGAAACAAGGTCTTGAGTGTCCAATGGACAATAATTGAGTTGTATAAGAAACGATTTAAAAGGAGTTCTCAATTAAGAAGCTGTCGGCAGAAGTATATCAGTTCTGCTTGGTAAGTAAGGTCAGGTACTCTGCCATGTGTTTGGAGCACAAATAAGTCTTTTAATCCATGGTAGAGCATAATTCTCCACACTAATACTGCAGTGACTTCCAACAATGTCTTTTTGGAGTTCAAGAGTTGTCCAAAGTTTGTTGGGAGTTCCCCCTACTTTGAAGGTCTCTTAATAGCTTGTTCCACCCCGCCCTATGGCTGGTATGGAACGAACCACAACCTCATGGTTGCAGATGAAGATTAACCTCATTGAGGCCGCCCATGAGGATTAAATTCCTTTGCAAAGGATATGCCAAATAAAGGCATTCAGGGTTAAACAACTCTTGCAAACCTTCAATGATGTAACTTCCAAGTATCTTTTTGCCTTACAAAACTTTGGTTAATAGAGGAAATCCTTTTTACTGGTGCCTACCCATCTCAATTTTCTATTTGAGAATTTAGATCAAGTATGGAGTGGCATCGAAACGGGGGCGAGTTTAGCCTGAAATCCAAGGGAAGAAGCAGCAGGAATCGAACGAAGCAGTGTTCAAATAAAGATGTTTTGCATTACTTTACATGAAAACAAAGAATTCGGTAATCAAAACATGAGGCATATGAATCATTTCACATTCCAAACATCTCAATTAACAAGAGAAATGGTTAGAAAAAATCATGAATAAACACAGAGTAGGATCAAATCTGTAGTAAATAAATCATTATTGTGCACAGTGGAATTTGATCTAGGTTAGAAACGGTGCAAAAAGCATTAAATTCCGCTTATTAGCCCTTACAAGGAAGGCTTAACAACAGTAAAACTTCATTAGATCCAGAATAAATGTAGGATGGAGAATAGCTAGTTAATTGAGATGTTGGATCAATTATTCAAAGCAGAATAGCTAGATAAATATAGAAAGATCAAAGGAGCAACCAAATTTGTACAAGCCTCCAAGATCCAAGAACCACTGTAAAAAAGCCAATTAGCAGATAAAAAAATTGTCTTAAAATTTTACTGCCACTTACCAAAAGACATAAAACAATGAGCATATAGAAACAAGCCAACTAGGCATGCATTTGATTCCAGAACTCCTGATCATATTTCAAAAACTGGAGCAGACCAAATTACCCTTGACGCAGGACAAACTAAGGACAGACATTTTTTTATCAATAATTGGGTTAAATCCTTAAAAATCCTACTAATCAGGGTTGAGTAGGCTTCTGGGTTTTGAAAATAAATGGTTTTAGGGTGACTATCAAAAGAAAATAACTTTTCAAGAATAAAAGAATATAAATATCAATTAAAACACCAATTAAAACACAAAATCAAGATTTAGGGTTCTTGGGGTTAGGTTTTGGTTTAGGAATTTGTTAAGGACTGCAATCAAAGAAAAATAATGTTTAGAGTACTTTCAAATTGAGAATTAGAGTATCCTTAAGGATGGTTGAATTTAAAAGAAAGACAAGTATCTAGACATGAAAATTAAAGAAACTAAACTAGAACTTGAAGTAAAGATTAGAAAAAGCAATTTCAAGAGCTAGAAACTTCAACTCAAGAAGTCAAGAAAGTAGTCCACATACAACAACAGCAACAACAACAACAAACAGCCTTATCCCAACTATTTGGAAGAAAGTAGTCCACATATTCAAGAAAATAGAAATAGACTAGAAATAAAAAAGAGAAGGAGAAGAAGATAATCCGCTGGGATCAGCACCAAAAAACAAAAAAAAAACACAATGAATCAAACAACTAAAGGCCTTGACAACATCAGCACCCTCTGGAAAGCAAGAGGAATTGGAATTTGCACCAAAACAGATATCAAATAAAAGTTTCCATTCAATAATTATTTTCTCTTTTACACCACTCCATCACCATATTTATAGAAAAAACTATAATACTAGTTTTAGAAAAATTTTGATTACCTAGAAATTTCCTAAAAAAAATTCTAAGTAAAATAAAATGTAAAAAAAAAAAACAACTCCCAACACAAAGTCACAAACTGATACCCTATCAATATTTTAGTCATAAGTAATTTGAATCACATCAAATGGACGAGATCTTAGGTTTGTTTGATGGGTAACACCAAAATTAAGTCAAACAGACAATTTCCAATTTAAAAAATAATAATTTGATCACAAGAAAAATGATGAACTTGAGACTTTTAACTTTTTAAGAACTTTCCCATTACAAAGAAGACTCCTAATAAC
>JAOXJP010000001.1:15779553-15800241 GCA_025762735.1 Platanus orientalis
ATGTTTTACTTTTAAGATTAGTTCTTATCCTTTTTTTTTTTTTTTTTAATTTATCCAAAAAAAACATATATTTTCCCATAAGTTTACATAGTTTTCCGTGTCTACTTTACTGTGTGCTTTTTCAGCTTAAATTATTATTTTTTTCTTTCAATTTTCTCATATAGTATTATTTCCTTTAATTAGTTTGTTTATCAGATTTAGTAGTACTTGTAGTAATGCTTGTATACTCACAAGTAATTGATGCATATATGTATCATAGATAATAACAATTAACAAAAAAAAAATATCAACTAATCATTTTTCTGAATGGCATGTGTATCTGCCCATACGAACATACATTTGGCAGGTCATATATTGAAAGTTGAGGTGTTTTCACATATTCTGATTCTTTTTGTTCCTCATGGTGTCACAACAGCAACTTATGTGTAAGCATTATGCTGTGGTGTACACAGCGGAAGTTGTTGAATGTGGTGACAGATGGTTTCTGATGAAGGAAATTTCGGTTCTGATTGGCTAGTTGGTGGTGGTTAGATTTTTATTCAAATGCTTAAAATTGCATGAAAAAATGTACAAAACTACAATCAGTAGGAAATGAGATAAATAGAAGAAACATAGAGGAAAACATGCACATGAAATATAAACCATTCTATTCAAAATTTTAGCTTATGGATCTAGTCTCTTGTCAAAGATTTTGAACCAATCCACTCACTTTAATGAAAGACTACAATCTAGCTTATATTTAAATTCAGTACCCGTTGAAGCTTCTCGAGTGATTTCTGTACATCTTTCTCATGCATACTTGGCTGGAGTAATTTGCTTGTGCATTAAATTGTTCTCTGACTGGTATTTTGTTTGATCTCGTCATGAATAATGATGGGACCGGATGCTAATATATGCAGATAAGTGTTGTATTTTTCATTTTGTTGTACATATGTCAGAGGCAAAGTTCTAGACCCATGAAACAGATTGAAATAGATTAAGGAGTATATGTGCAAAAATCCTCGTTTCTTGACATTACAGTTCGCAATATCACATGGAATGTTGCTAATGGGTCTGGATGCCAATATATGTGGACGAGTGTTGTATATTTTCATTTTGTTGTACATACGGCAGAGGCAAAGTTCTAGACTTATGAAACAAATTGAGGAATATATGTGCAAAAATCCTTGTTTCTTGACATTACGGTTCACAATATCATATGGTATCTTGCTAACAAGTTCTTTAGTATCATGCTAGTGACTTGGGTATTCATTTATCAAAGTGAATTTTGTATTAACTGAATGATTTACTATCTTTTGCATCTCAGAGGACTATCTGGTTGGTATTTCTCAATGCAGTTTGTGACATCATTTTTCTAGCAAACTTTTTAATTTTGGTTGCTTAGGTAATGCTTCTGTGGAACAGTGAAGGCTTATGTAAAGGATCATAGGAATTAGGTTTTCTCAAATATTCTTAATGTTCTATGATATTTTAGGTTATAAGCAGGTTTAGTGAATATCCAAATGTTTTTTGTAGTAAGTTCTGCAGTTTATGTAACAGTGGAGCACATGGTATTGACATCATCTGTGAGTTCTCCTTGAATAATATGGCAAAGGGATTTCTTGGATGGTGAAATAGTGCAGAATATTATTGGAAGATGTGGTTATGGGAGACCAATTTTGTTGGATGGGAGAGGCTTGTATTTATTATATTTAATTATGGCACCGGGAGTAATCTGTACAGTTCAGGTTTCGTTGTTTTTCTTATTGCTCAAGAAGGCAGGCGTATCGACCATCCTCTATTAGCTTCCTTGATATTCAAAGGGATTTCTCATGGTATAGCTCAAACACGAGTATAGCCATTTCAATATATTTATATGAGGGCGTTAATTTCCATGGTCCCTTTGGAACTGGCAAGGAGACACTATTACTGTTCATTATTAAGTTTCTCATATTGCTCCATGTAATGGTAAGATTAGCCTTTTATGTCATCTGTGGGTTCTCCACTTGGCCTTCAACTTTGAAAAAGATATGGATAATTTCATCTACCCTGCTGAAGGTACTTCTGTTTACATATTGCAGGTAGGCGGGACTATCCTGGTAGTGATTTGAGGGATAAGCTTGAGAGAAGACATTCTCCACAGCGAAGGTATTCCCCAGGGAGAGATGCAAGAGGCCGCCAGGCATTTCGTGGTCAGAAACAAGTTCCCTATGATAGGGGTAAGTGTGTTTTATGGTAGTGCTAAATGTTCTCTTGAATATATATATATATATATATATATATATATATATATATATATATATATATATATATATATATATATATATATTTTTTGTATAATTAAAGTGATGCATATTAGGGAGTAATTGTACTTTTTCTTATCTGAATGTGTTTGTTGTCTCAAATAGTTTTCCTAATACACCTATCTTGGGAGATAAAGTACACCTTTGATTATGTCTACTATGTTGTTTATCTAGCTACAGTCTCTTGTTGTAACCGCCACTTGTTATGACATCTTATACCGCATTGGCCATCTTTATTTTTTTGATTGAAAGTTTATATGTTCTGTGTAATCCAATTAGCTCATCTTCATCAGTGTCAATATTTGGGACAAGCTTATGCACAATCCCCATGATGCTTATTGTTACGGGTCTTATATCATTTTTTATGGTGGTTTCCAAATCACTACTTGCTCCTAGTTGTAGTTTTTTTTTTTTTTTTTTCAAGAAAGTAGACTAGGGATCTTTCTTTGTTCATGGCAACTGCAAGCTTGGGCCAGCTGACTCTATCGTGCAAGTGAATTCTGTTGCAAAGTGATCTTGGTCAACTACAGGCTGAACCAAAAAAGATTTTATTTTTAGCCCATTTACATGTTGCCTTGTTGTTAACTTACTGAGATATTTATATATATATATATATATATATATTGGATCTAGTTTACATGATCTTAATCACTATGCATAGGTTATAGAAATTTATAACTAATAATATCATTTTCCAACTAAATGCATACATCTTAGTTGTTTCCATCAGTATTTTAATCGCTACATGTGAATTCTTAAATGATGTAAATGTTTTTTTTTTTTTTTTTTTTTGTAATTTTGATATCTTTCATTATTAATCATCTTCTAAGGTGGTAGGAAGCCTCACTGAAAGTAGTTGCAAAATTGTAGGTATTAGTCTATCTCGAGATCAATTGGCTTAGCCTAAGTCAGTTGATATCTTTCATTATTAATCATCATCTAAGGTGGTAGGAAGCCTCATTGAAAGTAGTTACAAAATTGTAGGTATTAGTCTATCTCGAGATCAATTGGCTTAGTCTAAGTCAACATTGTACTCATCAGCTGGAACCAAATAGCGGGATCATTGCTATTAATAAAAGACAATTTGATTCATGAGTCAATATTCAGTCATTGGTTGCAAAGTCATCGATTCTTTCATTCAAATTCTTCAATTCATTATACTTTTTAAGTAGAATGAGTACAAATAAATATTTTGTTTACTGTTTTGAAGTATGAGACTAATTTTGGTGGCAAAAATTTCATAGTGATATGATTAATTTTGGCTTAATAGGAGTTGAATACTTTGGGAACGAGAGGTAGGGAAAATTTTGAAAGCTAGCTAAAGGAGCAGTAGCCTAGTTGAGTCCATTACATAGTTCTAATTGGAGCTTTATTAAGAGGGGTAGCACTCTACCATGGCCATTGAATAAGCATTAGTCAGTAGACCTGCTCACTCAATGGTAGCCATATTATAAGAAAATAAGCCATGTTTTTCATCATTAATCTAGCCATATGGTTTAACATGGAAAGGTAATGTAACTCCACTCATTGGGTGGTACTCATAGCTATATGAAAGACTTGGTTCTTTACATATCTTTGACACCAAGATGATGTAGCATAGGGTTCTTCGCCAAGCTAATCTGAAGTTGGATGTTTTGTCTTCTTTTTTTTTTTTTTTTTGCATGATTAGGTGAAATTATACGTGTATATGCATTCTTTGAATTTGATTAAATGTCCACTTCTACCCTTAAAACAGTAAGCTTAGATCAATAAGGTAACATATTCCAAGTCAATCATTTAGATTTCAAGTTTTTTAATTATTGGTCATAACACACAAACTCATTTTAGGTTACTACCAAACTGTTGCATGCGAAAAGTCATGTATTAGAAAATTTCTCAAGCATGTTGCATTCTAATCTGCATGGTGTATCATATATATAAAGTGTTAAAGCTATATTAAGGATAATTTTAGTGCTCTAAATTACTATAATCAAACTATCACCACCAAACTAAATGTGAATATCAAGATGTGGAGCTGTCATCATCTTCATCACTACTAACCACAATAACAACATTAATATCCCCATAAACAGGTTTATTCAAAGCCATAGAATCAATATCCCCATCTTCACATTCAATTTCATCAACAATAAGTTTGTCAGACTCAATATCCTCATCCATAAACTCAGTATTCACGTATTTAGATTCAATTTCATGTACAATAGGATTCGTCCGACTCAATTTCCTCATCTGTAGACTCAGTATGTACATCTTCAAATTTACTTCCATCACAAATAACATCTTCATATTCATTTTCATCACCAACAAGTTCATCAGACTTAATATCCTCATCTGTAGACTCCTTATCTACATCTTCAGTTTCACTTTCAATAAAAGGTGTTTCATTTACAATATCAACCTATTACAGCCTTGTCAATCACTAAACACATCGTAATGACTAAATATTATGTGAATAAAAGTTAGAAAAAATTTGTATTATGAAATAATAGGTATCTTCCCTCTTATAATATGATACACTAATGTTATCATCAACGTGAAAATCAGTGTATGTAAAGTTTTTTTCACACCAATAAAATTGTATGTATTTAGTCTCATACTTCCTCCCAAGACCAACATAACCAAAATCATCACTCTTACCACTAGAAAAGAATAACATTAGTTCAAAAAATTCAAGAAAAAATATAACAACCTCTATAATGTAATCAATAAATGTTATCTAATTTCTCAATAAAAAATGTATCCATATGTTGTTTGATCAGTGTGATGTCAAACATATGAATAATATCACAATTCACTTCGCTTCCGCTTTCAGTATTCATGTCTTCAAATTCAATTCTATCGATAATAGGTTCGTCAGACTCAGTATCATTATTTGTAGACTCAATATTCGCATCTTAAGATTTTGTTCCATCAAAATTAGGTTTATCAAACTCAATATTCTCATCTGTATACTTAGAATTTACATCTTTAAATTTACTTCGATCACCAACAACATCTTCAAATTCAATTTCTTCACCAATAGGTTCATCAGACTTGGTACCATCATCCGTAGACTCATTATTCAAATCTCTAGGTTCACTTTTAATAACAATTGGTTCACTTGCAATATCAACCTATTGACTTTCTTTTTGGGTCAAATTGTAAAGAGTTTGGAGGAAATTTTTTTGTTGATATTATAAGGAGGTGGGCAAATATTGTAAAAAATGTGTTGGCTTTATTGGCGTCCGAGCTATGTTTGGCTCTCATTTTTTGGGATTTCTTATCCTATATTATTAAATCTTTTACATATCAAAAAAAAAAAAAAAAAAACCTATTCACTTATAATAACAGGTGTTTCACCTATAACATCAACTTGTTACAGCCATTGCCAGTCACTAAACACATTGTTATGACTAAATATTGTGTGAATAAAAAGTTTTAAAAAATTCTTACCATGAAATAATAGGTCTCTTCCCTCTAATAATATGAAACACTAATAGTATCACCAATGTGGAAATCAGTGTGTATAAAATTCTTTTTACATCAATAAAACCGTATGTCTCCAGTAACATGATTCCTCTTGAGATCAATATAACCAGAATCATCACTCTTACCAGTAGAAAATAATACCACCAGTTCGACAAACTCAAGAAAAAACATAGCACCTCTGTAATGTAATCAAAAAATGCTATCAAATTTCTTAATAAAAAATTTATTCATATGTAGTTTGATCAATGTGAGGTCAAACATACGAATAATATTACGATTTACTTTGCTTCCGCTTTCAAAACTTTCAGTACTTGTATCTTCAAATTCAGTTCTATCAACAATATGTTCATGTGGTTGCAAAGATATGCTAGCTGCAAATAATTAAAACACACACAACAACAACATTAATATAATTAGCAAGTGATTCCATGTGAAACACAGGTCAATAATACAATAAAATACTAAAGACAAATACTGGTGTGGTGAGAGTTAACTTTCCATAAACTCAAGAAAAGGGTAACCAAATAATCAAGTGAAGCTAAAAAAATAAAACAATATAAATAAGAAACTTAGACATGGTATCTTATATGTGTGATAAGCTCTTCAAGGTTAATACCTTTATGAAATGATGCCACACAAATGAAAAAGTCTGAAAATCTAAAATGGTTCATTAACTAACTAAAAATGTTTAAAGAGTAACTCTAAAAATCTGAATGGTTGATTAACAAATTAAAGAAGTTTAAAGAGTAACAAGAACAAAAAAGGGTCCATGGTACCGTTACCGGAAAAAAATGTCTGAAAGGGTGTTTTAAGATGATTAAAGAGGAAAAAGAAGTAATATGAATCAAAACAAACTAACTTAGATCAATCTAACTTCAACATATAGAAGAAAAAAAATTCATTATTGAAGATGTTAAGAGAGAGTTTCATTCTTGACATCAATTTGTCTTTCATAAAGTTTCAATTCTTATAAATGTCTCCACAATCCAGTTCTGGAATATATAATCACTAAATTATGTCTCATACAAATATATCGTGTTCTTGTTAGGATTTTTTCATTCCCAAAAACATTTTTATTTATTTGATGTTAACTTTTGAATCCCCTTAAATTTATCAGGTTATTTTTCTTTGACAGACTTTGCTATACAAAATTCACAAGGAACCACAAATAGCCCTTATACATGTGACGACAATCTCATCACTTTAATTGTGGCACCCTTACATTTTGCCAACATGCTTCATTAACAAGGAACCAAGAATGGTTGCGAAAACTTGTTCAAAACTTAGTCCTCTTTGAATGTTTGTTGGATCCCTTGGGGATGTTTCTTCCCGTTTCCTTCCCTTTAATAAAGTTTTCTATAAAAAAAAAAAAACGAACTTTAATGTTAGGATAGGAGGTTACCAATCGAAAGCCAAAACCCACCTTCTCTTTTCTCTAATACAAACAGTTCATAGTCACTTTGACACCCTCAAGATTTGAATATCAAATTTTGGTCAAATCACAAGGCTATGAGATGATCCTTAGAGGATTATAGAGGGTTCAGAATTGTAGATGATTTTCTCTCTAATTCAAAGTAAGAGAAGAATGTTGTGATCCAACTTGGGCTGTCAATGAGCAAAGCAAGCTCGGCTCATCTTGGAGCTTTGCACAACGTTAGTAGAACTTAAGCTTTGTTTGAAGCTTACAAAGTTGAGTCTAAGCCTCCAATTGAACTCATTTAGCCAAGTGAGCTTGAGCCGATTAGCATTAGGCTTGGCTTGCTAAAATCAATCTCTCTCTCTCTCTCTCTCTCTCTCTCTCTCTCTCTCTCTCTCTCTCTCTATCTATCTATCTATCTATCTATATATATATATATAATGATACCTTGTGATGCCCAAAAAAAAAAAAATAGGTGACCAACAATTAAGTCACTAGGATGTACATGATTTATGTTCCCCTTTTTTTTTTTTTTTGAGAGAGAGAGAGAGATAAAAGAAACTTTATTCAGAATTACAATATTTTTTTGAGAGAGATAAAATAATAAATAGAAAACTTGGAAATTCAATTGCAATGATAATAACAAAAGGGCATCACAAGCATCAGTTACTCATGCATAAATATGCATGTGTATATACATATATAGAAAAATATACATTCGGTATATGACTTTATAGAACGTGTATATCTACACCCTTATAAACAAAAAGACCTACCTATTTGATGTAGGGTAAGTTTCCACTGGATTACTTTCTTGTCCATAGGAACATGACTTGTTGAGTCCTTTAACCTTTCTAGTCCATTAGAAGTGTCTGAAATCACACCATCTGATGCACTATTATGTGAGGCATTGTTATTCAATAGCTCCAAGTTTTCAGCATCACCATTTCGTTGAGTTGAAGTCAGGACTTTATCTGGATTTGCTTCGAGAAGAACTATAGGATCTTGAATAGGCTCACCATCTTCAGTGATTAAAGGTGCCGTGATAATCCTGCCACTGCCAACAACAGGATCCATCTGCCTGCAATCTTCTTTCCATCTCACGTAATGCACCCTGGAGTTGCATACATAAGAATGAAGTTCACCAGATGATATCCCAAACTACAATCTCAATGCTCTTGGAGAAAGAACTAATGTAGCAGCATATCATCTATATAAAAAAACAATAAAGGTAAAACATGCATAATTGTCAAGGTTCTCAAGACTCAAGAGTATCCTCTGCTTTAACATATTTCCTTCACAATAATGTATGCTCTCCACCTGATATGCTGCAATCAAAATTTGGTAGAAAATTAAATTATTCTTTTACATCATTCCTTTGATTTTATAGATCTTAAAATTATCTATTAAAATTAATCAGGTAAAAAAAAAGTTAAATAATGAAAACTTTGATAGCCCCATTATGTTTTTCTGAGATCTTTCCTGGATCATTGTCCATTATGTTATCCACGGAAGAAATTTTCCAAGGTCCTCTTCTTTCCATTTTGAGAATGTGTGGGTTCTTTATCTTCTAATGAATTTTTGGTTAGTTATATAAAATTAAAGAAAATAACTTAGATTTCCATGGACAACATTTTCCACATATTGCACTCCCTTCTGAGTTAAATATATCCTCTAGAATAAAAAAAGAACAGCATGTACTAGTATTTTACATGTGGAGCCATGGTTTCAAAACTCATCTGATCCTAAGTTGGATCAGGCAATCCAACTCGGGATAGGACAAGCCTGGTCCAAGTTAAAGGGACAGATCGCCCAGATCGGTGGATCAGATAGGATCATAGGAATTGGTAAGGTGGATTACTCAGATCAGATTGGGATTCGGTGATCCAGATAGGGGTAGGCAAATCCGAGGTAGATCATTGTTTTGCACAGATTTCCCTCAGATTGGGTGATCCAGAATGGGATCAGCAGTTCTTACCCGATCTGAATCGGGATTGGCCAAGACCGATCCTGATCTTGATCCTTGATTCTGAGTTTTTAAACCATGTGTGGAGCACATGCCAATGTTTAGGACTCACCATTTGATGGTCCCACATGCAAGATCTCCTAAGACAGAATTGACCTAATCAGTAACTGCAACCATCCAACTTGATGCACTATTTTGGATGGCCAAAAAGATATGCAAATGGTCCAAAGAAGAACCTATTGATTAGATTGTTATAATCATCAGCTAATGTTGTTTTCCCTTGCAATCACCTCGATGATATCATAGAGTAATGGGTTATAATACTCTTGCAAGTACAACAGGGAAATATTTTCCAGTCCAAATGCAAGTAATTTCCTCACATCCCCAGTTCCTAGTCTCTCTTTCCCCAATTATCCACTCTCACCTTGTGCTACCCACTGGAGCACACAATTTGCAACATCAGGTTATAAATTTCCTAACAGCTTCAGTGAAGTTGGGAAAATGAATTACCTTCGACGTTGTCGTATCTGCTCTCGTTCATCAAAGGTGCTCTTAGGATCATAACAACCAAGTAGAAATTCCCAAACTTCTCCTCTAATTGATGGATGAATGCCCTAGTTTGATTAAAATACGCAATGTTAACACTGACAAACTAACTTTTTGTAAACAAATGCAGAACTAATAAACCCTGTACATACCAAATTCAACACTATATATATTTTTTTATGTTTGTATAGTCTTTCAATAGAATAAAGAAGAAACTTTAGCAACGATGAAACTTCCTTTTTATCAACATGACTGAAAGCTTATCCATAACTAACATGAATATACAATGACATTTTAGTAACAAGTTTAGCAAGAACTCGGTCAGTTTCCTAACACATTTACAAATGATAATGATAAATGTAGAGAGATCAAGCAACTTTATTTTAGTTGATTTCCATCCCAAAGTAAAATAATTTGCAAAAAGATCTAGATTTACTCCTTCAAATAATGTGTATTGCATGCCTTGGTGAATTCCCAGTGAAATGAAAATAGAAGGGTTGGAAAAACATTCTTTTCATCATAAAATATAAAAGTATTTAATAAAGTGGAAGCTTCTTAAATATCTTCTAAGGCAGCAAAACAGAGTGAAACAAACAGAAGATAAAGTATAATCATTAAATTAACAACAAACAAGATTTGGTATTAGTCACAATCAAAGTAACATGGTTGTCAGATCTAGAGAGACCCTATATTTGAATGAAAAACAAAGAAGCACTTCACAAGACCCCACAGCCAAGGAAAAAAGTGTAAAAATTGAACTGAATGGTTTTCAGAGATGAAGTAACTTCTCAATAACAATTCTTTATAATTATTTTTGTTTTTTATTTTTGAAAAAGAGAAAGAAACAGTTTGATGAAAGATGATCAGTAACTCCTGTCTACTATAGTTGGAATTCCATAAAATGGAAAAGAAAGAAAAGCTAAATGGGAAAAATAAATAAATGATAAAAAATAAAAAAAACAAGATTATGTGATTCAAGAACTTCAATGATAAAATACTGTGTCATGCATAATGACTTGGGGTCATTCAGACAAAATAAATAATTAATGTAACTGGCCAATTTTTTTGGCCTTGAACAATTCCACTGACAGAGCCCATTCAAGCTAGCTGATTTTCTAGCTGTTTAGAAAAGGTCTGACCAATTAGTGCAAAGTAGGAAACAACACTAGTCCTAGAATCACATCTAAAAAAAAATATGGATGAGTGTTTGAAATTCCCTGTGTCAACTTCAAGAAATGGTTTCTCAAGGCCACCTATTTGAAGAATTCAAGGAGATTACTGTTAGGCAGGTTTGTCCAGACACAAAATACATCTACCCAACTACAGTGAGCATAGAAACAATGTTATGAAGCATACTAATTTTCCTATATCTTGAGCTAAGCAACACTTTGTGACAGCTTATGGACAAGAAATGATGTTCTTACCCCACGTTGGATTCTGCCAAGTGTCTTTGAAATATCAAGGTAACCTTCTGGAGTAAAAGCAGCATGCCATTTCCTTGCACTTAGAGTTTTCCCAGCCTTCATGATCAGGTTAAAAGAGGAGTCCCAGTAAATATAATATGAAGCCATACACAGAATCACAATGAAATTGAAAATCCAGATCAACATTAACAACCAAGAATAGTTCCCCATAATACAATATGATAATTGTGTATTTTTATCAAGGTAAAAAGTATCTAAATATCCCAAACATAAGAAATGGTTTCAGTCAGATGAATCATCATTAGTAGGTATCTACATCACAAAGAAATGTGAAACTTAGTCAAACAATTACTAATCATCAACTCATGACCAAAAAATAAAATAAAATCCTAATCATCAACTTGAGGCTTACTAGATGAAAAGTTAATTTCAGATCATTGAAGCAAGAGATGGTCAAATTTTTCAATCAGTTCCTACTCCAACTTCAAATAATAGGAAGCCAGTATACATATAAAGGAAGTGCAAGAAGAAAATTTCAAAATCAGGTCACAAAAATTGCAACATCTATGGCTCGATAGTGTCTTACCATTGCGTAATATTTTTTTAATGGGTAATACCATCGGGCAGCATTCTAATAGTGTATCTTATTATGTAAATAGAAACCTAGATGCAGCTTATCCTTCTTCCACTAAATGAAACTGCATGCAGTTTTTATAGAGCTCTGCTCTATCTTGAAACTGATGCAATTAGAACGGTTCATCACTAGTGAACTGTCCAGTAGTCACAGCCATCCTTAATGATGATTTTAAATGGGTTAGGAAGCTCAACATTCTTTAAGGAATATTAATTTTGTAACAATACTAGGTGGTTTCTATTTACATTATTATATAGGTGCAGCTCTACCTGAGTTGTTCATAGCACATTTGAAACTATGAATTGATCTATGTCACCATCTGCAGAAGATTAGTACAGACTACAAACAACAACTGATATCAGAAAGAACGGCTCGTGTGCTTGACGGTCCTGATAGATTATAGCCATTTTGAAGACTGATGGTGATATACATCCCAATCCTGGAAGAAAGGAATAACTGTTATGAATGCAAGATATGAAATTTTAGCAAATCTGCCATGTAGACCATGAGCCTTTTAAAGCTTCGGACTTTGGAATAATGGAAAATCTAATAGAGATGGGAGGAAAAAGGAAGTCCTAGGCTCCTAGCCAGAGTGGTGAGAACAATGTTGAAGGTCATTGCCCAGTCAGTTATTTATTTATTTATTTTTATAAGATAAATCTATAAGAAGGTACAAGAAAGTCCCCAAAACTGTACATTAAACATACAAAAAGCCCTCACACAACCCCAGATGTAGGAGCCCAAAAACTAACAAAATGCACCCTTTTTACATTTGAATTTCAATAACAGCACCCACCTCATCATCAAATCCCTCCTACTAAGATTCTCATAGTTTTTACACCTTGAAGCCTAAAAATTAATTTTCTCCTCAACTCTACTGAGAACTCTATAAGACAGTTCTGCATAATGATGTAGGATATGTCTTGAGAAGATAAATTAAGCATAGAAAAAGGATAAAGAAGAGGGAAGAAGAGAGAAGATAAGAGACAGAGAAAAATTGTAGAATACTCACCTCATGTGAGGGGTTGAGAGAAAACTTGGGATAACACACCCATTTCAACACACACGTCTTCTTTTCAAATAATCATTTTCAACTGATTTACATTGATCTAATATGACCTTTAAATAGGCATTATATGGAGAATAAAATAAAATAAAATCCTAGACTTAAGATCTTCTAACAATATAAACTTACCAAATAAAGACTTCTAAAAAAAAAGGAATCTTGGTTGGCACAATATTTGGCTTGTTGGCCAAGTTATTGGGCCCCACAAGATCTCAAACAATTTCCTAAAATATTCTCCACAAAACTTTCAAAAAATCCTAAACTTGCTAGCCAAGTTTTCTAAAAGAAAAACACGATTTCTGGTCTTGCACAATTTTGGTCTTGTTAGAAAGGTAACTGAATACCCTATCTAATAACACCAAAATAAAGCCAAAAAGTCCAGTTTTGGCTAGAGAAAAAGTGGATCCAAAGTGAAAAATGGGATTATAACTAAAAACTCAAAAAAACTAAACTAACTATCACACTATTGCTCTCATTACAAAATTACCACTAATTAACGCTTTTAAAATAAGAAAATAATAGAAAAATAAACTACTCTACTAGACTTGACAAAAAGGACTGTCCATGATCCTCTAGCTTCTTCTTCTTGACATGGTATGCTCCCGCATCAAAGAAGCTCCCAATCATTAAAGGCCATTGGAGAATGGGCTTCCCCACAGCTCCGTAGTATGAAACATCAAGATAATCAACCACTAAAGGATCTTGGTTAGTCGATAGCTTGTATATGCTCGGAAACTCATCTTTGACAGGCCTTTCAAAGAACCACATATCATTCCTAATTGAAATTTGATTGCCATTGTTAACCTCCAGCAGACTTCCTTACCTTGACACATGGTTACCACATTGCTTTCCCAAACATTCAAAGCTCCATATTTAGTGTTAATAACTCTTTGTCACAGGCTGGGCTTTTCTTTCCTTGGTTGCCAAAGCCATATACAAAGCAAAGCTTTGTTCATGAGCAATCTAGGTCCAAAGCCATTGCCCCCTTATTTAGGATTCTATAGCAATTCCCTCATAACCAAATAATATTTGAAACTTTCATAGCCTCCTTCCATTCCCTTTAAAGAATTTTCATTTTTATCTTTTCCATTTTTTTTTTTGCCATGAAGACAGGCACAACAAAAGCAACAAGAAACATATAGGAAGACTAGCGAGAAATGCTTCCATGAGAGCTGCCTTTCTTCCTGTGTACAATGCCAATCTCCTTGTACCTGAATTGTATTAGTTTCTGTCTGTATACCTCGAGAAGGATCCCATGGGGGATGCCATGGATTTAGTTCACATCTTTGCATCAGCATCATTGCCTATGTGTATCACTTATTTCTTAGCATTGGCTTCAAATTTCAATGTCTCCAGCACCCAGAAAATTAGTTAGTTTTGAATCAGTCCAGAAACTGAGTCTTCAGTTATCTATGGTAGATCTATTTAGTCCAACGGTTTGCGACTTCGTTCCCAAAATCCTTTGACAATGCTTCTTTATTCATGTATAGGAAATTTTTATCCTCTTTTTTTTTTGTTGATAATCAAGAGTAGGTTTATTTATGTAGGGGCACCATCCTCATGTAATGCATGGCATAACTAATAAGATGAGAGCCCACCTAACATCCAGGGTGCTCCTACAATCGGCCCCTATTAGAGGCTAAAATTTGAACAGGGCGAATAAAGTGCAAGGTGTCTAGATTAGCTTATTTACTAGAGTCCAAAAGCTGGCATAAATCTATGTATTTCTTCCATGGGGGAGGTTTCACTTGTATAAAACTATCCATCAAAGTTTTATTATTATTATTATTATTATTTTCTGATTTACTATGATTGGGAAAGTATTACAGCCTGACAGTCTCAGTATTAGTGAGCCGGATCATGTCAATATCTTTTTACACCTATCCTGGTTGATGCTTCCATATTGCCTGGATGGATCTATCAAATTTGTATATTACCTTCTATACAAGGTTCATCGCAACAATACCAAAAATTGTATTTGTAGATAACTTGGACCAATCGAATGTATTTATAAGGGATTTGCTGCAAGTCCTAAGAAACTATTTGTTTCTATAGTTGGCTCTTACTGGCTGAATACATCACAGAAACCACTGACATGCCAGTGAGAAACTCCCTTGTCAGCATTTTACTGACGTGACAGGTACTTCGGTTTACATTCAGCCAATGACAACCATATATATATATTTGAAGTGGGTATATAAACAATTTGTTTCTACCAGGCACCCCCTAAAAAATGCCTTTATCAATGTTATGAACCTTATGATTGCATATTATTTAGTATCTAAATTACTTTACTTCATAATATTGTTAGAACAACTGCAGCATACATATGATTACAATTATACGTCTAAATAGTCATGGTACTTAGTCCTACATGCCTGGAGTCAAACATTGATTTATTTGACAATAGATATTATATTTAGATCTTTCTTTTTCCCGATTTCTTCATTTGTTTCTTGCTTTAATTATGCATATTTATATTATGTGATTTCTATATATATATATATATCAGGATGGGGCCTGATTAGCAGCTGGGAGTATTGTTGATTGAGGAGTACTGTTTGTGCAGCCTTGAAACATCCAGGGGTGAAGGAGGCCTACCCAAAATTTTTTGGTGGAATTTTTTTGAGATTTACTTCTATGTTGCTTGTATAAAAGGGTTAAAGCCCTAGTTTTGAAAAAAAGTTTTTGAGAGGAGAAGCAGCCTCTGTAGAGCAATTCTCTCACCTTTTCTTTTGAACAGTGGAATCTGTGCGAGTCCGTGGATGTAGTCAATCTTACGGAACCATGCAAATTGCTGTGTCTTGTTTGTGATTGCATCTTTTTTATTCTTTTTCTTTCTAATATATATATATATATTCTGTTAGCTTCTTCAAAACAAATCTCTATGTAATACGTCTCTCACTTTGACATTACTAGTAGAATGAATTGGTGTTTGAACTGGGTAGAGTGATAATTCTAAATTGGCTTTCCTTACTACTACCCTCGCAAGCTTTTTGATAGTCCTTTTTGTTGATTACTTTGCAGCATTCGTGGCCAAGTTTATGAGCATTTATAAAGCGTTCCTCATTGCAACATTTGGATGAAGACCACACGGACTAACCAGTGTACTCGAGACTTGCAAAACTCAAAAGTCTGGTGTGCCAATATTATAGCTACTTGTTACTGGTTAGTTCCATTCTCTTGATATATCTCAACAGCAAAAGATACATCTCCCATGCGTTTGGAGTTTTCTGAAGTAACCTGGACTGCTTCGGCCTAAGATGTTTTCTACACTAAGCTCTTTCTCTTCAGTTTCAAAAGATAACAAGGGATTATCCATTGCCTGTAAAGTGCGACCCCATGTACTTGAGTTGGTTTTCTGTTTTTCCTTTTATTTTTGGCCCTTTTCTCTTCGTTTTTACTTTCTAAAATCTGTTCAACTTTTTTTTTCTCCGGTTGGAAACAGATCTACCCTCCTTTTATTTATTTATTAATGTTTACTCTGCAGATTGCACTCTCTTTTCTATTACAATGTTAAGAGAATGAGCTTGGTCTCACTTGCAAGGAACTATGGCAAGTAGCTAAGCCCATTATCTTACGTACCAGAATAATAATAATAAAAAGAAGAAAAATAAAAAAGAAGAGTTGCAAAGGGCCAGCCCTGGCTGAGTGCATCATGGGCTAAGACAATTTAGGCCCAAGTCTGACCCTTATACTGTCCCATTAGTTCGAGAGTGGCCTATCCTTTTTGTAAATTGAAATGCTAATCTAGCTCCTGATTGTAGTGTATTAAGCTGTTACTTGTTGGGAGCTATGCGACACCTTTGTAAATTCAGCATCCAAGAAGGGTAAACCAGCTGGGTTTCACCATACTGCTGTGACCAGCCCAGCATCAGTCTTTTGTAAATTCCTAGCCCAAAGTGCTGGTAACTTATTTTGTGGCTTGACATTAAGCTTTACCCCCGGTCAATGGGGTTACTGTTGGTCAAGTTTCGCTGCACGAAGATGAAATAAAAGGTTGCAGAAAAGAAGATGAAACAGAGACACAGTAGAGCAGTTAGTGAATGCACTTCAACCTGACATGGCCAAAAGAAAGGGAAAAGAAACCACACATTATGTTTATTGGTACATTTGTAAGCTTTTGTTTTTTTGTTGGGTGAGTAACGTTAGCTTGATTTCATTCAATTCAAACATCCTAATTATTACAAATATCCATTGCAAGAATGGGAGTTATATGTTGAGGGCTCACCTTTCCAATTAAGAGAAAGATGTTCTTTAGCTGCTATAGCATGGGCTGTTTTGTTGCAATCTCTTGGAACACATGGGCTTTTTTGTGGCCTCCTCTTTTAAACCCCCATAAAAAATCTTTTTGTAGTGAGTTTACTTGTTTCCAAATCACCTTTGGTAGAAGGTATGTTGCCATGAAATATACTGGGATAGCTTTGAAGACTAATTTCATTAGGGTTGCGCCCCCCCCCCCTGCATGAGATTACAACTTTTCCTTTTAACATGATAATTTAGTTCAACATTGATAGTTTGTCCTGACCACCTCTTATAGGTATCAAATATTTATTTAATTTTAATGATGGAAGACATGCTTGTTTTGCCAAATAAGAGTAAATCGTTAGTGAACAGCAGATTAGTAATAGAAGGTGCATATATATTGATTCGCAGGCCTTTGAGCAGTTGAGACATTTCCATCTTCGAAAAAAGTTGGGAGAAGACTTCAGCACAAATAATAAAAAGGTATAAAGATAGTGGGCAGCCATGTTTGATTCCCCTTGTAGGTCTTATAAATCCTTTAGGAGCTCTATTTAAAATTATTGAAAAATGTGGTAGAAGCGACCCCTTCCATAATCAACTCAATTACTATTTGGCTAAAACCAAATTGATGAAGAATAGATTGGAGAAAGCTCCATTCAATCTTATCATAAGCCTTAGACATCCAATTTTAGTGCAATGGATCCTTATCTTTCTTTTATTCTCCTCATGGAGTGAAACAGTTCTCGAGCTATGATGACATTGTCCATGATTTGTCTTCTTGAAACAAACGCATTTTGATTTAGGGAAATAATCATATGTAGAGTGGGTCTTATTTTGTTCGCCAAGATTTTAGAGATCACCTTGTACATGACATTACATAATGTAATTGGCTCAATATGTAACACCTTGTGTTGCACTCAAAGGGTAAAACTGTAATTTAACACATATAAGGGTAAAATTATTTTTTCACATATTTATACAGACATTAGAGTGGTTTAAAAACCCTTTAAACCAATTTAAAAGTATAGAACTTAAATTGGATTACAAACTGTTCAAGTTTGGAAGTTTTAAAAGTATAGAACTTAAGTTGGATTACAAACTGTTCAAGTTTGGAAGTTTTCCTAAGTTCATAATTGAGGTCACTTCAGGGGCACATTTGTACTAATCCTAAGTGAATTAGAAAACAAGACATATATCATTAGAAAACTTTAGGAGTTTACTTTTCAAACATTTAAACGGTTTATGAAACAGACTTGTCTCGAAAAAGTTATGACAATTGTCCCACAAGGTGTCTGTATTGATAGACCCACAGATTTATGGTAGTTCTATAGGCTCACCTATACTTATCTTGAAAGAATTGGGTTGCAAGACATACCCCATTATAAAGATATGGAAGTTTAGTTTCTAATGCAACAAACGGTGCACGAATCCAAGTTTTCTAAAGGAAGTTATGAGCGATTTAGTGCGAAAGGGTAAAAGCTAAGAAACCTTCTCCAGCTTGAGCCTTCACTTACGGGCTCAAACCATACTTAGTGGATCGATCTGGGATCGAGCCGACACTTCTCTGGTCTCAGAAAAATGTACAAAAATGTGTTGGATCGATTTAAAACAACTTAGATTACGGTTTTTTATTTTATTTTATGCAAAATCAAAATTTCTTCATTTTGGGGAGTGTGGGACCCCCCAACTTGACTTAAAACCCTGGATATGTGTTAAAAAAACTTTAATGACCTCATTTACATCAAAAAGAGAAAAAGTTAGAGAGGTTGGGAAAAATTTTGGAGCTAAGTGTGGGAGTTCTTCACCAATTGGGTAAGTTTTACTTCCAATTCTAAAAACCTTATAGGATAGCTTGTTTTTTTCATAAATTTTCATGTTTTATCTAATTTATATTATATCTATACCATTTTACAGAGGAAAGAAGGAAAATAAAGGAGATATTGAAAGATTTTAGAGCTTAAATAAGAAAGGGGATTAAGTTTTACTAAGTGTTCATACATGATGTGCTACTCCTTTGTTCTTCTACTATTTTCTTCTTGTTTAATCTTCAATTTGGTTGGTAGTTTGATTTCTTGTTCACTTGTTTGCTAAGTTTTTGATGTTTGGTAAGTTTTCTTCATCCAAACACTAAATCTATAGAGGTTTAGTGAGTTCCTAAGTTGTTTCTTTTACTCCTATGTTTTTCTACACTTTCTTCCATTTTTTATTGTCATTTGGGTGATATTACAATTTTTAATCACTTTGTGCTAGATCTATGTATGTTTAATGATTTTAATAATTCTATGGAGTGACTTCTTCTATTATGCTTTGGTAAAAGCCTTTAATTGTAGGAAATTCTGAATTCCATATGGATATCATTAGATCTATTCATACTTGAGCATGTTTTATGTAAGATTTACTCATTTCTTGTTCTACCACTATAGATTCATTGGAACCCTAAGTTTCCTTCTATGATTGAATATAATAAGGTTGGATCCTTGTAAAATTTAAAGGGGAAAATGATTATTGTTTTTTATGTTTGAAGTTTGCCTTGATTACCCCATACTTGAGATTTCTATTCATATCATTATTGATTAGATGATAGTTTCTTCTTAATTTGATTAGCTCGAAATTGTTGCTTATTCTATTTATTATGTTAGTTAGCCATTAATGCTATTACTATGAGCTCCATATTGGTATAATTGCATTCACATGTCTTGTTTGGGACTCTTATCTTATTGTTGGTTTGGAGAGTTAAAAGATGAATCTCGAGGATTTGGTTTTGGTGAGAGTATGAGCTATTACTTTCCGTTTGGTTTTAAGCATGAGCTTTACATGGTTTCACAAATGAGTTTTGTTACATGAACATCTCTTACATTATATCCTTGTGCAGTTACATATTATTCTATAAATGCATGAATTTCAAAGTACCGTTTTATAACCGAGGATATTATTTTGGACCGAATCACTGGGTGACATTAATTGGTAAAGATGACACTAGTTTTCTACTAACCCTTGATGGCCTGAGGGATTTTTATGGGTTATATTGGTCTATTGACCCCATTTCTGGACCCAGTCACTAGGTGACATTAATATGTGAAAATGACACTAGTTGCCCATTAATCCTTGATGCCTTGGGGGATTTTTGCGGGTTATATTGGTTTTATGACCCATTTCTGGACCCAATCACTGGGAGACATTAATAGGTGAAGACGACACAAGTTGCCCACCATTTCTGTTCAATATTTCAGTTTTATCAGGGACCCTACATGGGTTTTATGATTTTAGTTTTGTCAGAGGTGAAAATCTGGTTTTAATCCTAGAGGGGGGGTGAATATGATTTATAAACATTATTTTTAATTTACCCTTTTTTATTTTCAATTTAATATTGTTCAATTGAAAATTGATGCACTTAACTTGATAAATTAATTTCTTTTGTTTACAAGTGCTCTGGTATGACAATGTACAAAGTTATCTTTCAATGAGATATAGTTAATTGTAAGAATGAAAGATCATATAATGAATGCTACACATGTTATGCTAGAATAAAGAGAAGAGATAATTTCACACACAACACAATGTTTTTATAGTGGTTCGGCACTTAGGCCTACATCCACTCTCAAAATTCACTACCGAGCTACAAAATTTTATTTAGATTGAA
>JAOXJP010000001.1:15800341-15814611 GCA_025762735.1 Platanus orientalis
GAGATTAATAAATGTGTTTTTGAGGATTGTAGTGTCTCCAATGCTCGGCTCTCCTTCTGGATCTTTCAACTCATCAAGGATTGGATGGCGGCTTCTGATGATTTCTGTGATTCTGATTGGTCTGAGTTCTGGGATGGGCGGCAGTAGCCTTTGTTTTGGCCTCCTGGGTCTTCTAGTTGGAGAGGCTTTGGTTGTTTGTTTTTCAGTGGTCTCTTTAAGGCTCCTTGTTTATTGTGTTCCTTTTATTTTCTTTGTTTTGTCTATTGTTTCTTTGTTTTCTTTCCTTCACCGTCTTGGTGACTTGTAGGTCTTGGCTTTGTTGTTTTGGTTTTTGAATAAAGCTTGTGATGTTTCTCAAAAGAGAGAGAGAGAGAGAGAGAGAATCTGTGCAAGTTTATGAAATTTCATATTTGGGTTATCAAATCTTATCCAAATATCATGAAATTTTAACTATAAAACCCATAAACATGTCAAAAACTACCCTAAAATTTTGGAATTTTTTGAAGCGTTAGAAACGCATTTTGGTAGTTTTTAGATTTTTTGTCCAAAATTATAGAAATAGTCTTTTTAGCTCTTTCATTTATTTTCTCCTTTTTTCTCTCCTAATTCATTCTAACTTCTTTTATTTGATTCTATTAACCCAATTTCTTAATTTCGTGGCTACTTATGTTCTAAAATTGCAATTCTTGAACTATTTGCTTCCGCACTTTTGAGGGCCCTTGAACAACATCAATTTTTGGTATCTTCCCTATTGTGCAACATCAAATTTGGTATCAAAGCTTATATCCTGCATCAATTTTGGTACCAAAGCCAGGTCCCAACTAATTCTTATCTAGTTAGGTTCCTGTAGGTCTATTATTCTCTAGATTTTTCAACTAATTCTATTTAGTTGAGTCACAGGAATGATGGAAGTTAGAACTAAATTTGAACTTCCCTTTGGGAGATTGTTTAGAGTTTTAATTAGTGACCGTTTTGAAGAGAACTTGATCCATACAAGTGTAACGGAGAGAATCCAACAACATGAACAAGATAGAATATATTGTGGCTACATTGGTTATAATGAGGTTGATTTTGTTCTTCAATTCACCATGGAATGATACAGAGATAGTGCGGAGTGCAAGGTTTCATCGGAAGATTGTGGAGTGATCTTAGGGAAATCATGGATTTTGGAAAGACGTGCAACTTATGATGTGAAAACGTGTCTCTTGAAGGTTATTAGTTGTGATCAATGGTATGGTCTTAAGACCCTACCATAACAATCCATTCCAGATAAGTCATCAAGTCTAGAAGAAATACCACCAAAGGAGGATTCTTATTTGAAATTGGAGTCTCCCAAGGATCTTGAACCATCGTCTAAAGAGAAAGTTCCAAACCAAGAGCCTGAATCTAAAAGCAAGACTAAAACTTGGAAGAAGTCAAAGACCAAGAAAAGAAAAAGAACAAGGCAGATGGATTCTTGCAAAGAATCCATACTTGGACCTCCTCCTCCATGTTGCAGATCATTACCATGTTGTAGATCATTATCTGATGCCAAACTTTACCCAAGCCCAAGAAGATTCTAGTTCGAGCAAAAGTCTAGAAGTGGACTAGATCAAGGTGCAGGTCTAAGCAGTCATCCAGTCCATAAAGCACAGCGAGTCATCAATTTTAGGACCTCTACCATATTCTCCATCAATTGTGAAGAATCCGGATCATTTCAATGGAAGCTGTGAATAATGGTGGATCATCTCAAATTCGAGGTCGAATTTCTCCCCACCTTGGGAGAATGTTGCAGACAACACAAAGAGACTTATATATGTGTCACCTTACAAGAGGGATAAATTTAAGCTTACATGTTATGTGGAGTCATTTACGATCTTGTAAAGGGGTACAACATTTTATGTGTCAATGTAATGAGGTCAATAGTGTCAAGGTTTTGTTGTTTTTTTTTAGAGAGTACACTTACTTTTAGCTCGAGTTTTCGAAGGTCAACTTTCCTTTTTGGCTTGATTTTGGTGTAATTAGATAGGTTATTTAGTTACCTTTCTAACGAGATCAAGATTGTGCAAATCCGAGGTGATTTGGGAAAGTTATGACCAAATTACTAAAGGAATATCAATGAATGACATGAATAGTGTTTTGGGTCAAACAGTCAAAGTGTGGGGCCCACTAATGTGTTGGTTGACAACCCCTAGTTCCCACACCTTTTAGTAGTTTTAATTTTAAGAAAATAAGTTCAAGAAAGTTTTGGTTAGAAAGTTTAGAATTTTTAGATAATTTCTAATTTTAGCAACTTTTTAATTGTTTAAAGTTGGAAGCCTATTTAAAGGCACCCTCTCCCCCATAATTTTACAATGAAAATTGATTAAACAAATTATGTATTATTGGGTGGTCTCCCAAGGCAACTGTGGGCTGGCCCCTTCTCTTCCCCATAAGGTGATGCCTCCCTCTAGGCTCTCTTCTCTTATTCTTCCATAGGTGTAGCTGTAGACTCCCTCTCTCTTTCAAAGTATATCTTTTATCCTTCCCTTTCTCTTTTAGTCTTTTCTTATCTTTCCCCTTTTCTGTCTATCCTACTCTCTTTCTTCTCCCTTAAAATTCAAAGATTCTTATATAATTTCATAAAACTCCATTAAAGAATCTTTGCAAGTTTATAAAATTTCATGATTTGGGTAATCAAATCTTATCCAAATATTATGAAAATTTAACTGTAGAGCCCTTAAACATGTCAAGAACTACCCTGAAATTTTTGGAATTTTCTGAGATGCATCGAAAGGCATTTTGGTAATTTTTTGGATTTTCTGTCCAAAATTATAGAATACCTTTTTTAGCTCTTTCTACTTCTTTTCTCCTTTTTTCTCCTAATTCATTTTAACTTCTTTTCTTTGATTCTATTTACCAAATTTCTTAATTTTATGGCTACTTGTGTTCTAAAATTTCAATTCTTGAACTATTTTCTTCCGCACTTTTAATTTGACAATTTATTTGAGGGCATTAGAATATCCTACATCAATTGTTGGTATCTTCCCTACTGTGCTGCATCAAATTTGGTCTTTGTTCTGCATCAATTTTGGTATCGGCGCTTATATCTTGCATCAAATTGCTAATACATACAAACTTCTAAGAATCGATGATCTTCTAAGTTTACCTCCTCTTGAAAATAAGCACAAAAGTAAAACCATGTAGTGAAAAAAAAAACTTAACAGACAGTGGATACATGTTGAAGAAGAGGAATTGAACTTGAATACGGTAAAACATTTTTGGTCTTTCACCCATTTCATCCACTATTGAGTGGTCAAAATTTTCTTTCACAAATAGTGATTATTCCCATCAAATACTGGATAAGACAAATAATAGTTTGTGGTTTTCATATCATTCTTTGCCATGTTGTCAAGAAGTCTTCCAAGATTGATAGAGTAATAAAAGTCCTTACTTTTTTTTTCCTAACATGTGAATGCATTCAGCATTATTTCATAATCAATTTTCTTATAGCCATAAAAACTATCCAAAATGCTAGAATAATTTTTGTAAGACACCATTGCCTACTACTTTCTTCCGCACTCGTATCTACTCCAAATTTGAAGCAGTTGCACAGGGAAGATACACTTCGTCTATATAGATCACCTTGCTCATTGCCCAGTGCTCTTAAATCTAAGCTTTTCTTCCCTCTTCCCCTCTTTTTTATTCATCATTATTCATTGAAAAAACAAAGAGGGGAAGAGGTTTCTTATAGGCCACGATTTGGCTGAACCCCCCCCCCCCCCTTTACAATTCAAATTTTGAAAAGAAATAGAATTTTCCTAATATAGAAACTATCCTTCTCTAAAACTTATTAAAAGGATTTACGAAATACCTAAGTAAAATAGCCAAAACGTGGGCTCTTCTTGTAGTGGTCAACCATCCCTATTTCTCTTATAATAAGTGCTTTACAAAATTGCCCAAAAACAAAAAGTATACTCCCTATCATGTCCTAACTCTATTACTTAATAAAATATGAAATAAAACAATAAAATATTCTAACAGAAGACTTCAAGCAGCAAGTAGACAGCTCTTTTGATGTATCATAAATGTTCCTCCATGACCTTCCCTATTGGACCCTACCATGACCCATGTGGGCCCCACGTGTCTCCCAGTGACCGCATCAGAATCCTTGTGGAAGTAAAAATATGTTCCCAGGCATTGGCAGTGCATGCTTTGTGGATTCGCACTTGTTTCCCAAATCCCAAGTGTTCCCCGAAGAGAACAGTGTTCCTCCTAGGGAGGTGTTGAAGTATATTAATTCATGTATCTCCTAATACCTTAAGGTTTTGTGTTAGGAAGCACGAACACTCCAAAATCCTCGGCGTGTTCGTGTCCGACATGTATTGGATACTGACACTCTGAGAAAACCTCCGTATATGTCTCCGCAGCATGTTGGAGAACAATTTTCTTGGGACACGTTTGGGACACAAAATTCTAGAGAGTTTGGTAAAATAGCTCAAAGAATGTGGGTTAATTGAAGAAATACCCAAAAAGTGTATTCTAGTAAATACAAATAAGGAAAAAAATAAGGGAAAGGCTGAAGCGTCAGGTTGCAAAATTGACGACTCCAACCCTACGAAAGACAAAAGAAAGAACAAGAAAAGAGAAGAAGAAGAAGGGGGAAGAAAATGAGAGGGAAAGAGTTTGTGGAGAAACGCAGCACATGGTTATCTTCTCTCTCAGTTTTCCTTTTCATTTTTGTTATAATTTTTTTGAACTCTTAGTACTTTCTACTTTAAAGACTAAACATCATTGTATGAGTACGAATGTGCTTCTTTGCTCTGTTTTATTACTTTTAAGTTAGTTTTAGATATATTTTTAAACATTTTGATGCATGTTATTTATTTTTTAAACATAAAACATAGCTAAAAATATTAATTAATTAATTGCTGTGTCATATCCTAGTTTTTCAAGAATTGCCATGTCCCCATATTCATATCGTATCGTACCTGTGTCAGTGTCCATGCTTCCCAGGGGTTTTATGAGAGTTGGTTAATTCATTGTTTACAACATTTCCATAAGAAAAAGTTGCTCTAGGTATAGCCTTATTCAGTGCAATGACAATGAGAAGGTAGAGCCATTGCATAGAGAGTCCTTTGTGTGTGTGTACCTTTCATGTGAGCATCAGGAAGAAGAAGTTCAATAAAGAGCAAATCTAACCAATAGTCATATGCAACAATCCTCCAAATCTTGCAAAAGTTTGTTTAAACAAATAAGCTGGATCTCATAAGACATTATGCTAGGCTGCTCAAATAAACTGAATTAAAACTAAAGTGTTCATATGAATATGATATGTTATTCTTGAAGCCCTAGTTTGAGAAGTAACCAGAAATGCCTAACCATGCCACATATAAAAGTGGACTAGTTCCACCAAATATAACCTTAAGAGGATGTGGACTGTGTAAACAAATATTGGGTTTTAAATAAAATAATTAGTATTCACTGAGATAAACACACTCCTTGAAACATTTCGCAGGGTACCTATAACCTTTTGCCACTACACTCTAATCTGATACACACACACACACACACACACACTGTTATCTCCATAAAATGAAGATTTGTACTCAACTACTGATAAAAAAAAAAAAAAAAAATTACTGACTTAAACATCAATGTAATACATATAACTGCAAACAACGAACAATAGAGGAAAGTTCCCAAAAAGAAAAGAAAAACCAATACTTGATGAGAACACATTATGTTCAGTGTTCATAACCCAAGTGAAGCACAATTTGTTCACAAATGTAACTGACAGTCCATGATAGCACATATCAGCTAATAATTTGCTGAAAACAATAAATTACCATGTTGCACCTCCCTGGTGACGACCACCCCCACGAGTTTCAAGCAAAAGATTGACAGTACCCACTTCTAAAGTCATTCCATCTGCAATCTGAGGACACATCAAAAGTGAATGTCTATCACTTAACAAAAATGAAACAATATAGGAAAGGATAATGACTTAACATTACATAGAAACAAATTTGGAGCCAATGATAAGGTTTCTTGTTAACTCTCAAATCAATTACTATCAGAAATTATGCCACTCATACAGCCACCTTTCACCTTCTCAGCATTGGGATTTACTGCACCATACTATTATCATCAATCAAGGTTTAAATCCCTGGCCACTTGTGTGGTAAAATCCATTTTATCATAAGTAAAATAACGCTTTATGAATGGGAACTCACTTGTGGCATGACAACAAGTTCCCACATAACTCTATCAACTAGTCAACCAAAGTCTTTACTGCCACAAAACATTATTTAGTGATTGATAAGCCCCCACTCTCAGGGTGACATGGAACAGGGTTAAAGAACTCATATGTAGAGATTAAAATTGTAATTTTCTCTTGTATCTGAGGCAGGGTATACGTTTAAGTTTCTAAAACCTGAATAGGGGCATTGATTTTAAGCCATTACTTGATGAGAAGTAGCTCTCCCCTCAACAAGTTAAGAACACCAGATATCACATAAACAATCACAATCACGATTTACTTGGTTCGAGACACAAAATGCACTTAACTAACATTGCATACATCCTCAATTGCTGAGAAGACACTGCCTTACCTTATCAGCAAATCCATAACCGCTGCCCTTTGCCAAGCTAGTGGATGATTGGGCACTGCACATGAGATAATAAAAAATAGAGAGGAACTCTTAGTAGCTAACAACAACACACAACTTTACTAATAATCTACAATGCTCAGTCTAAATCCAAACTGAAACCTTAAACAACAGTGTAAGGGCATTACCTGCTTGAGCTCTTCCCAGTATTCGAATCTGGATTCTCCTCCAGAACCAGATCGAGTCTATCAATTTGAACAACAATCGGTTCCGTTTGTACATTACTTACCGACGGAAGCTGTGCAACAAATCAACCAAATCCAATTAGAAACAAAGATAACCATCATAAACACATCAAATCCCCCAAATTCAATCAACTAAACCAGCTTCCACCAAACAAACCGCGACTAACCTTTATCTCAAGCTTTCTGACCTTCGCTGTGGTAACATTCAAAGCCGGTGGCAATCCAACACTAGCATGCAAAGCATCTCCATTTATATCTAACAATTCCCCAAACAAGAAAAAAAAGACAGATTCACAAAAAATTTCATCAATTGATCCTTTTCATGAAAAAAAAAGTTATAATCAGATTTAGAATCACAATTGCTTAACAGATTTCTCATATTTTCCATATATTTACCTAAATTCGAGAGCTGAACGGTTCGACCCTGCAACTTGAACTGATCTCTGGAGAAGGATTTCAACCAGTACTTGAGAGTATACTCCAAAGCCCGAGCCAGTATCGACTCCATCTCAGGCGCATCACCTTCTAGGAGCTTCTAGAAGCTCACCGAATTCGAAATCTGCGACGAAACTCCAGAAGCATTTCCGCTAGATCCAGAATGAGAAACCCTAATTAACTCTAACGAAAGAAGAAGAAGAGGATAACAGATAACCGGAAAACCGGAAACCGGAAACCGACGGTGGTTTCGGAGTCACGGTTTTTAGGATGAAGGGGTAGGAGTTCGCTGCTTTTGCATGTTTTGCGGCATTTTCAAGAGGCAGGGGAGATTTTTTGGGTGGGGGTGTCGAGCGTGTGTCGGATACGTGTGGAGATGGCTTCGTACATGCGGCACGTGCGAGAGAGCCGTGTTTTGGATCTGGGTGTGTGTCAGAAGTCGGCGATGCGAACAGTGGAGGATTTGTCGGCGTGTGTCGTGCTCTGGAAATTGAGAAGATTCAGATTGTGACCTCGTGATCTCAATAATCTCTGAGCGTGATCTCAAGTTTTTATTAACTGAACCCAAGTGACCATAGCCAGCTCTAAATGGACCAAATAGTCCTTGCCTTTCCGCATAATTAAGGTCCTACAATTGTTCTTTTATTATGCACAACAACAATAATAATACTAATAATGTTCTTTTTTTGGTCCATAGATTTGATGTAATGAAGTAACATATTCTTTGAATGAAAAAAAAAAAAAACCTAAAAAAGACAAATGTGGCCCAATTTTCTTTTATGCAATAAGCCTTGCAGTAATAATTTCTTCGGCATTCTATGACTTTTATTGTAACGATGTTGTTCATAGATCAAATTATTTTGTCGATTCACTTAAATGTCGGTGATTTTATTGTATATGTTCAATTAAAAATTTTATATAAATATATCATCTTGTTATTAAGCTAAATTTGTTACAATAAATGTCACTCCTTTTTCTTTTCTATTTTGGTAGGACCACTTGGACCATAGACTGCCAACCATCATGGTGTGAGGAGACCTACACTGCCCACTAGAGAAGCAGATATGTCGCCACAATTAATTTGCAAAATGTTGTCAAAGGGATTCGACCTTGAGAATTCTCTCTTGGAGAGGTGATGTAGGGGGAATTGGTTGAATCGTTGTCTAAGATCTTTTAATGTGTTTGAAATGTGGTTGGCATGTTTTATGGGACGAGGGTTATTACAATAAATCCACTCAGTCTCACCTCCTCATCTTCATCATTCCTTCCAACTCGTCCAAGTGTCGTCGTGTTTTTATGTGAGAAACTTGTGTTTGTTATATCGTTACAAAATATGCATGGTATGCCCAATGCAATAACAACATTGGTTCAAATAATCTTGAGTCTCGCAAGAGAAATACCACAACCATTATCAATCAGATGAGAGGAAATCATCTATAATTCGAAATCTCTTTATAGTTTGAAGTTTTCTCATAATCACAAAAATGGGTGTGAGATTCAATCGATAATTTGGATTATAGAGGGATTTTGAACAATTTCCTTTCCACTCCACTCATGATAATATAGGGCACGCCTTCACAATTTGGCATGTAACCAGGGGTTTACTTGCTTTTCATATAACCGTTAATAGCAGCTGTTTTTTAAGGTCTGATATCAAGTGCGACACCCCCCTGATGGGACACTCAGGAGGGGGAATCAAAAACCTCCCAAGAGTGAATTGATTCCAGCCCCCGAGTGTTCCATCAGGGGGCGTGGCACATACGATTTCATCCCCCCATATTACGTGGAATTTTGCCAAAAAAATAAAAACATTTTACAGTGGAATAAACCCTGGCCTTGGCCCTTAGTTAAAAAAAGGGAGCAGATGTAAGAATTATTGTCTATGTTGACACATGATGGGTTTTTGAATTTGGTGTCTCTTTTTGAACACTTATTTTTTCATCTGAACACTTTTTTGGACGTTTTTAATCTCCGAACACAATACATTTTATTTTATCATTCACCATACACACTCCAGACACTTATTTATCACAGAACATTTTCCATTCCAGTTGAAGACCAGCTTGCATGGTGGCTAACCAAAGCGGATTTACTGTAGCGAGATGGAAGCAGCAGGAACACCGGGTGACACATGGGTGGAAAAAGTGAAAGAACCCAGCAGTGGTTTTTTTGTCGTTGTGATGATTCACTTTGTTTCCCACGTGTCATCTGACACCCTGGTGCTTCAGTCTCGCTACAGAAATCCACTTTGGTGGCCAACATGCATCAATCACCATGGCATGATGATCATCATGATCGCACCATCATATTCGGTGTACGAATGCAAAATATAGAAATATAAATGCGCAGCGATTGTAGACTTTTATATGATGAGCTTTTGTAATAAAAAAATTGAAAATGATTGGGACCTACTAGTGTTGCTTGACAGAACAAAAGGGGTTATTTTTTCAAACCAGCACCTTAAAAGGTGCAAATCAATACTGCTTCCAATTTCAGATTCTTTCCTCCTTTATTCCTTAGAATTTCACTTTCTTCCCTGGCACTTATAAAGTGAAAACTCATAAGATACCTTTGTAATGCCTAAGTGTAATGTACTGATGATCATACCAACGCCCCAGTGCTCTGATGGCTGAGGTATCTATCTTCCATAGAGAAGATCCAGGGTCTAATCCCTGGAAGGGGGGGGGGGGGGAAGTGGGGGAGTAGTGCAAAAGTTCTCGCCTGCTCTGGGGTTTCTCGAGATCTCTATTCAGACCAATGCCAGCCCAGTCCGACTTCAAACGGTTAGGACCACTAAAGGCCCATGTGGCCAAGTACCAAAAAAAAAAAAAAACATATTGATGATTATTGAGGTGCTTTTCCAACCATCGGATTCTCCCAAATGATTCTCTACAATTAAAAATTGCACAGTTAATTAGCAGACATAATCAGTAAATGGTATGTCAAAAAAATTCAGTGTTCTAAACTCTTAACCATTTTTTTACCGCGTTATGCATTGAATATGACCACCAATTAACTGCACACATTTTTGAACTGTAGAGGAGCCGGGCTCTCTTGGTGTTAGAGGGTACTCATGCCACTACAAGGCAGGGAGGAAGGATTCTATCGGCCTCCCTTAACAAACACCTGGTCTGATGGGCATCAAGGGTGGATACATCAACACTGAAAAGTGATTTACACTTTTTTGGGAGTGGGGGAGGGGGGACACATCTTTTTCGGCACTGATGTGTTCGCCCCCTGATGCCTAGTGGACCAAACGTTCGGTAGGGAGGTGGACAAAATCCTTCTCGCAAGGGAGGGTAGGGGTTGTCCGTGTTTGTTGACTCTGGTCCAACCTTCAAAAGCACCTACTCAAGTCAGTGAATCAAATTCTCTGACGATGACAATTTTAATATGTAAAAATGATGGTGATTAGTTTTTTCTTTTTCTAGCTGGAATTGAACACGCAATAATGATGATGATAAATTATTCATTATAGTTGTCAAGTATTCTCGTTGGTATATTTAATGAATCTTTTGGCTATTGGAGGACAGAACAAGAGTCCTCACATGTGCCGCATTAGGTTAGCCAAGTTAATGCATTGATTAAAAAAAATATTAGTGAAAAAACATGTGATTTGGTTCTAACAGAACTTCACAGTTAAATGTGTTTGGGTGAAAATTGTACTAGGATGGGTGACCTCTTGGAAAGTCCTCATATTGCAACCCAACGGCTCACATGCGATGCACTTAACTCATGGGGATCATGTTCTAAGACCAATGGAGGTTTGTGTAAACCAATCAGATCGGAAGCTGTCCCAAGTTAGATATTTGATATCAGCTTAGCCTTAATTAAAAAAAAAAAAAGAAGAAGAAAGGAAATGAAATGAAAGGAGAGGAAATTAATGTAGCAAGGGTTAGATGATCCAAGAATATTAGACATGGTGGCTTGGCAGTGGCCCAACGGGTTGTACGTGTTAACCTAACAGGCACATGTCACAGGAGATCATCTACAATTTGAAATCTCTCTACAGTTAAAAAGGGCCTATCACAGCCACAATGTGGGTGTGGTTTGACACCCTTGAGATGAGATTCGAATTTGAAACTTTAGTCAAATCAAACCAACTTTTGTTTGTGGTGTGATAAACCCGTTTGAAATAATGAGGGAGATTTCACGATGCAACAAAATGATACAAAATAATGCCACAGTTAGACTGTGCTTGGTTGCCAACTGTAATGAAATCGCATCATTTTAAATGTCCACGACATAAGTGTTTTTTCGAAGCCATAAGGTGATGATTCAAAATAAACTATTTTTATAGATTTCATATTGATTTTGTTAACTAAAATTAGGAATGAATATTCCTTTAATCTTTTAGGACTTGTTTGGCAGCCACCTGTAACCGTTTTCATTTTAAATTCCCAAGGCATTTGTAGCAATAAGGTGATGGTTCAAAATGAACCCATTTAGATTTATTTTATTATTATTATTATTTTGATAATACGAAATTTTACTAATAAAAGAGATAAAACATCCCCAAGCTGGAGCCCATCAAGCATCCCAACCAAAACTAAGGGATCTCACGGGCTTATTAACCCAATTTGACTTAATATCAACCAAGAACCATCCCACACACTCTTTACAATTGACATCCCATAAAAAGACAAATTTCTTTTGCCCTCCTATATATAAAGGCATTGCGAGATTTTCAAATTTCTTGCTATTTCTTTTAACCCAGATAGACCACTAGATTGTTGGAAGAATTAGACACCAAACCATTTTACCTAAGTGATTTTTGCACGGGAAGCACCATTGATGAAAAAAGGAGATGTATGTTTCGGGATAGGCCCACAATTCATTAGATTTGAAGTGAATAGCTGACCAAATTTTCCAAGCAAACGGGCAATGCACAAAAAGATGATCAGCTGATTGGGAATCTCCTCAGCATAGGAAACACATGTTTGGGAGATTCAAACCTATTTTTTGAAGGAAATCTATGGTGGGGACACAGACTTATAAAAACAGTCCAAATAAAGAAACAGGCCTTGGAAGGGGCTCTAAGTCTCCAAATCTCACCCCCCCCTCCTCCCCTACATTCAGGTTTATACTGATTTGTTAACAAAAATTAGAAATGACATCATAATAGGCTTTTTTTTATAAAATGAAATGTTCTATGTTATCATTCATATTTTGGTGATGAATGAAAATCAACCGATTAGCGAATCAATATGAATCTAAATTACTTCATTTTTAACCATCACATTATGGCTTCAAATGCCGTAGGAACTTGAAATGAAATGATTTCAATACCGGTGGCTGTCAAACATGGCCTTATAAAATGAAATGATCTATGTTATCCTTTGTATTTCAGTGATGAATGGAAATCAATCCATTTGGGTTGGGGCTCATATGCAATCCGATACAATGACAAACCAAAATGAATTCATTTCAAGTGAAAACCAAACGACAGGGTTAGTTTGAATTAAGTTTCAATAGTTTACTTGGTAAGCTATTTGGTCCAATCAGCCAACTAATTAGTTTATTCCAATTATGGAACATGTTAGGGTTTAGAAGAAGGCCCAATCACTGAAGGTTGGGGCGACCAACCCAAGCCCAACTTAAAGTGTAAAGGGCCAATCTTAACTCAGCAGAATCGGAGCTCAGGTTAAAGCTTCTTCAACTCAAACACAGTTAGATTGGGTTTGAGCAAGTTCACAACTGCAAGGCAACAGCTCTCTTATAACTGTAAGCACCAATCCAAAGAAAAGTACACGACACCATTTGTTATTACAACAGCACTTGTAGAAATCATGTAAAACATTTATATCACCATATGTATAGGTCAAAACCATTAAATTTACAAACATATGCCAAAACTATCTATATATAGCATTTTTTTATCTGCCCACTTCGGACCCACTAACAACCGCACAGAGCGGGGCCTGTACTGCGATGAGAGAGACTAGAATGAGCAGGCTGCACCGTGCACTGCGAAATATCCCTTGAGGGATTCGGACCCTAGCCTTCCCCTTGGAAGGTTGATGCTGCAGCCAACCGAGCTGTCCGAGCACCTCGGAGGCATTGGCACCCATATATAGCAATTGGGTCTTCGGTTGGGTCGGGGTCTTTGGTTGGGTTGGGTAACCCGAGGCCTCCATCCGAGCTCATGTCACCTAAGTTAGGTTCTTTCTTTCTTCTTTAACCCAAGCCCATCCCAAGAGCCAAATATCCCTATCCAACCCGTTTTGCTCCTGATTGGGCGGGTTGGGTTTGGGCCGAGCGCAAACCCAACTTGCAACCCAGTAAGGAGATTTGAACCGTTTCACTCTTCTTTTACATTTTACAAGAACATTCTCCTTTTAATGTTTAGTTGGGCCATCTTCTCTAAGGTGGCCCATCTTTTCAATATTAAAAATTTAAAGTGTATTATATAGATGGTTTGTTTTATTTTGAGTGATGTAATGAGGTTTTAATTGTAATTTTTTTTTGAGGGTCTTTTTGGTTATCTTGTGATATGGACTCCACTTACACACTTGGATGCCACATGTCACTTCACTAATGACAAACACCCAATATTTGGATGATCCTTTCCTAGAACCTATAACACAAATAAATTTATGTCACCTACAGTTTGATTGGAGAGATGTTACACCACACACAAACACGACAAATGGTATTTCAGTAAAACACAAGGTACTTATCTAATAGGAATTTGCCAATGCCCCTGTACTCAATTGGCTGTGGCATCTATCTTTTGGAGCCGTATCCTCCACACCACCTTACTCTCTGTCATGGTATGCCACAGACACAAAGGGTGTGGGGCCTATACACTGTGGCATACCATGACCAGGGGCTAAGGCATGTGTGAGTACCCTTGTAATAATAATGGGTCTGATAAAATATTATGTTTGATTGGAATCAGTTGCCCCCCTTGAATGTGTGAGTGCCTCATGATTGGTATTAGTTGCCCCCTTCAATGTGTGAATACCCCATGATTGGAATAAGCTGCCCCCCCCCCCTTACCAGGAAATGAGTTCACGTC
>JAOXJP010000001.1:15820508-15832094 GCA_025762735.1 Platanus orientalis
TGATAGACCATCGTCTCCCATGCATTTCCAAGCCTCAATTGGGATGCCATCGGGTCCTAATGCTTTTCCTATCTTCAAATATCCTTTATAATGAATCTTAATTTCTATTACCATACAACAGCTAAAATAAATAAAATATATTATTTCTTAATGTTTCAACACATAACACTTAAACATGAATTTCCGTTAATGTATGCAACATTTAATATAATAAATATATATAGATTTTATTCAATGCATTTAATGCATGTAAAATTAACACAAAATAAAATAATTTGAAATTTAAATCACTTACAGATCAATTACTTTTTTTTCCCCAAATGTTTAACACATCTAAAATGTACCTTTAGGAATTAATTTTACTAGTTTTCCAAAATGATCTTTGGAATATGCTACTTATAATGGATTAGATGATTTTGTACCAATGCTTCTCCACTTTATGGGTGTTAGGAAGATATATTGGCCAGTACCATAATGTACTATTATTGTTATTTTCCCTGAGGTTTTTAGACATTTGCTACTTGCATAAATACAGTCAACCCTCTAATGTGTAATATTAAATAAAGTACTAATATCTGATACTAAATAGTTTTCTGAGGAACCAACTTGGTTCCATAGTTCATAACTATAACCTCTAGTATCTCTTAACTAATAGTTAATTTGGACGTAATAGTGTGTTGTTAGTTATTCAACTTGAAATTTATATATGAACTAATATTAATGTATACTATCTGAAATATCTATGTCCAGTCGTGTACTTACATGGCATATGTAATACAAACCCCTTATACCAAAACAATACTTCTACTAGTCTTTTAAGACAAGAAACCCCAATCATAAGGTGTCCTCTTCATTCCTTTCATGAAAATAGGACATATTTTTTAATAAAGTAATGAACTTAATATATAATAGCTCTAATTATTGATAAATTCTCTGTTGGAAGATTTCTTTGCTAATAAAAAAACTATGGAAACCTCAAAATTTAACAACTCTAATAATTGTAAAATCCATGTATCCCACAATTATTAGTTACTTGACAGTTGACTGTATTATGTTGTTTCGTTTCATAACTCTTGCTTACTAGAAGCTCCTAACAGTTTTTGTTTGTATGTGATCTGTAGGTTTGGGAAACAAATAAGATATGCTTCTCGTAAAGCCAGAGCAGATACCAGAAAACGTGTCAAAGGTATATTTGTGAAGGCTGGTGAAGCTTATGACTATGATCCTCTTGTAGCAAGAAGCTGCTGAACCAGATTACCAGATTCTCTTCCCCTAGCTCAAAATGCAGTCTTTTGTTAAGGTTTCAAATTTTCCCATGTTCAAGAAGCTTGAAATGATTCAACACAGTCATACACACATCATGTTCCCTGTATTTAGATAGCTGCGTTGTGAAGCATATGGAGATATAGAGGCAGCATGATCGGGTCAGGAGTTTTTCCTTATTATAGCATCAGGAAATATAATAGGAAATGAAAATGAAAAAATAAATCTAAGAGAATAACGAAGCAAAAGAAAAAGAAGAGAGATTTCTTCTCATGGTCTGTGGGCCTTTTGGGGGTGTGAAGAAATCTATTGTGGTCTCTGATTCCATTTGCTATGATTTGGGGTTTATGAAAAGAGAGAAATCAAAAAAAAATTTAAGGGAAGAAGCAGCATTCTCAGTAACTTAGTGCTGATATTGGTGTGCTTGTCATGGACTGGGCTTGTACGTTAAAGTTATTCAAAGAGATAACCTGGTCAGCTTTGATCTCAAATGGGGGCAATTTTGTGGGACAAACAAATTTGTAATCTTCTGTTTATTTTGTACTTGTTGCTCTTTCTCATGGGAAGCTCTCTTTCTCGTTATATGTTTGTACAGTTTTAGTTACCTTAATAAAAACCTTATGCCATTATCGGTAAAGAAGAAGAAGAAGAAGTATGATTTCTTGTTATTATAGTCCTTTATAGGCATTAAGTTTGTTAGAAGTCAAGCAATCAATCTTCCCTAATTCCCTAGATAAAGGATGGGACAAATTTGAGACGGAGCAGGCTCAAACTTCATCGCTCTAGAATGTTTTCCTACCAACTGATCATATACAAAATATCCTTGAAATAAAATTCCATCCATTCATATGTTTAACAATTGACTCACATAACCTTGTTTGGTTGTTGACTTGTAAAGCACGAGCGATAGGAAAACTTGAAGAAGTGGTAATATATGAAAGGAACATTAACAGAAGCACAGGTTTGAGGAAGAAGGGAAGTGTAGGATTTGAATAGTAGTGGGAAGTGGTATGTGACATAGAGAAGAATGAATAAAGCTAGTTGAATGAGACAAGTCTTGGTCTTTCAGATGCTGCATGTAGTGAAGCTTCAGCCAATTTGAGAGAATCCCAGTATGTTTGTCCATGGAGAATCTTCTACCAACCAGATGTCAGGAAGCCAGAAAGGGACACATGAGATAACTGGAAGAACCCTGAGAGGCATTCCTGGAATAGTCATAGGACAGGAGCACAAGAGAAGAAGTATATATCATCACTTTCCTTATTGTCTACCATAGCTTATGAAGAAGATTGCATCTGTGAGAAGAGTGAGGATGGTAGAGAATGGCATGTAGGTGGTGCGGTCAGAGCTACTACAACCAATAGTTTCATGAGTACCGGTATGGTGGTATTCTATATTCCATTGTGACTGGTAGAGATTTTACAGAAATAGTAAAGATGTGTTGTGCGGGGGGTCAATTAGGTTTGCTGCAGCAAGATGTGTTTATGGTGAGAGAGCGAGAGAGAGAGAGAGAGAGAGAGAGAGAGAGAGAGAGAGAGAGAGATTTTGTGTCACACAGGGAGTATATGCTGTAAGGGCATGCATTTAAGTACTCTTTCTCATTCTAATAGCTGAAGATTTGTGCCTATGAATGTTGGGTTGCATCAAATAAAAGATGAAGTAAACAAATTGAAATGAGAAATAGATCAGTGGATCCACAAGAACTTTAATACTGAGTTCCAATAGGATGTAACGAATCACAACAATGAATTTCTGGAGAGATCCATTGAATGAGGCAAGGGAAGAATGATGACTAAGACTTACTTTCTTTAACTCATGGTAGCCAATCAAGTTGTGTTGTAGAATCTGAACTGCTGATAAAGAAGCTCTCTGATTGCTGATTGCAACAAAAGGTTAGGACCTCTGCTCAGTATTCTATAGACCCTGTTTTACTAGACTAGGGAATCTATTTCTCGAAAGGGACCATCAGGTACTTGTGGTTTATACTAAAAGAATCTTGATTCTAACAAAATAAGGAACAATTAACATGACCAATATTGTTGCATCTTTGGACCTTATGGTGATTTCCCTTGCTAAGTCATATACTTACAATTAAGTAATAAGAAAAAGCAGCAAAGATAAAACCTAATACCTTGGAACACAAGATGAGAAACATTTGCTAAAGTTATGTAATTGGATCCACCCTCTTATTGATACAATTTCATGCAGTCCACATTTTGTATCCTTGACATGATGTTGTTCTCAATACCCCTGAACTTCTTGCATTCCACACTTCGTATCGTTATTGACATGATGCATTTGTTCTCTCTCTCTCTCTTGATTGGTAAACATTAGTGGTTAATTTATTAGTAGGTGAAGACGGGTTTTGAACCCAGGCCTGATATACGACACCCACAGACTTTACTAACTTAGCAAGCTGGCATCTTCAAATAGATTATAATATACCATCTTGAGCAAATAGATTGGAGATTGCTTTCATTGAAGACTATGGTCTTGACTACATACCGAAAGGACAAATTGACACGAATGTTCAGTATGGACGAAACATATTGGCCACTGGAATTTCAAACTTCAATCTGTTAAGAGAGATATTGGCAATTTTTCCATGGATTGAGTTCAGGAGCTCATTTAGATATTAGAGAGGGAAGGTTATCAATGCTACTGACGAATGTGTATCAGCGTACCTTTCTTGTTTTAGATCCTCTAATTATGAAACCTAAGTGGATGGTCTTTTCCCTGGGGAAGGCACTGAGTTATTAAATATGAGAGGATGAACTTTTTCTTTGGGAAAGGGGATGATGAGAGCAATCGGTGATTTTTTCTATTTCCATATTCCAGAGTGATTTTTTTTTTTTTTGGAGAAGGTAATGTCTAGTGATGACTGTCTTCTTTAAGTTAATATTGTAATTTTGCATTGGGTTCTGGATGGGGAATGCCATTATGATCACAACTGTGATTTGGTACGACTGTCATAGCAGCTCCAGTCCAATATTTAGGAGTGCTATGCTTGAATAATAATTCTAAGAAATTATGGTTGAAACCCAAAAATCATAGCACACATGAAGAAAACCTCTCCCAAAATTGAAAACCCTTGTAGCCCTATAGATTTTCCTCCCCTTGTATTAGATTTGTCTACAAACTTTCTTCTGTTTCTTTTCTTTCTTTTTTTCTGAATTCAAATTCCTATTTCCTCTTAAACTGGAATACAAATTCAGATGCTGAAAACTTGTGTTGCTATTCCTGTGAAAATGGAATAGCATACAGATACTGAAAACTTGCAATCACCCATATGGAGTTTCGAACATTTTAATTATGAAACAAAGAAATTAAATTGAAAGGAATGTAAATTCACTTTTTCTTTTCCTGCAATTTTTGAAGTTTCATATAACCTCCAAACTCATACTCCCGTTATGCAATTTATAGAACACATTCACCAGGAAAACATTGAAAACTAAAACTAAAAAAAGAGCACCACTTAAAGAAACAGAAAAGGCCACTTCTTCTGCATTCTTGAGCACTTCACAGTCACCTTGGGATTACACCTCTCTGTCCAACTCGTGATGGTCGGAATCACCAATTCAAGTGAAGTTCCAATCAAGTATCTTTCTGTCAGATTTTGGCATGTATCACATAGCAAGCATCTAATGTGCCTGAGTGCCAAGAAATTTGCTCCATGGACCTGTTTGTCACATCTTCTACATAGATAGGCATCATCAGCTTGACAATACAATGAAGCTTGTGAGCTGCAGAGTTCGCACAACACCAAGGCCATGGTTTCATGGTGGCCCAAACCCACCTCCATTTAGACCTCATTCTGGCTAAGTCCGCTCTGTTTATTCTCTTCATCCCTTCCTCTGCACATTTTTTGAAGCTGAAGATGGGAAGTTGGAAAGAAAACAGCCCCTTATAAGGATGCTAGCATGGTTGCAATTTTTCAAATGCAAATCAGGAGAAGTTAACAGCCCTTGAATTCCAAGGTAATGACAAAAATGCCACCACTTGAAAGGGAATTGACTTTTCATTTTTTTCTTCTTTTTTGTTGGTATACGAATAGCAAGAAAGAATAAAATGGTGGTTCTTTTTTTATTCTCTTACGCATAATTGTTGTTTAACATTCCTGTAATAATTAAAAACAATACTCATAATGGAGATAATGATTAATAACAGTGCCCATTCACCTATAATACATACAGTAACATGATACTAATTCATTGCACGTGATACATGAAGGAAAATTTGATGGCGGATATCCGACATCATTTTCAAGGTTGGATCTCAGTTAATTCAGTCATTTAACTCCTATACTTAGGGAAGATGTTATAGGGCTTCACTCTCCTGGCAATGTATCTTGCCTCTTCTTAAGAAAATCTCATTTTCATACAAAAATTATAAAGCTTTAAATAATAGCTGTAATGGCTGCCAAGCACCTAATTCATGTGTTGCAAATGAAGTGATCTTTTGTATGATTTTTGAATCCAAGGGAGATTGTTTTTTTAGGAGTTCCCAAGATTTTCTCAGGTAATTCGAAGCCCATTATTATATGGTGAAGACTTAGTTTGGGGTTTGTGTGTATTAATGTGTTTCTTTCTCTTTTCTTAAAAATATGGGATTATTTCATTTTGCTAAGAGGGTAATTAGGTTTACATTCAAGGTTAATAATTGAATGGAAAATTTTAGAGTTGGTTTTGTTTTATTGTATCAAAGGGGGTTTCCTGTAATTTACCTTCAAAGGGATTGTGGCTCTTGTAATTTGGAAGACAAAGGAAAGTTAAGCATATTTGATTAACCTTTAAGCTTTATAAGATGCTTGAAGAGATGTCATGAACCATGTATTTTCTTATTTGAGTGGTTGCTAAGTCAATTTGGTTTCTAAAGAAGGAGATGTTGTATGGCCGAGAATTAAAGCTTCTTAGGATGGACCCACCAGCTTCCATGGACTTTCCTTATGTAGGACAACTTTTGTGAGACTGATTTGACCTCTTGTCCATCACTTGATAGCAAACCCTAACTTTAACCTAGGTTACGTGTTGAGATACAACTGGAAAGGATGTCTATATCAATATGAATTGTGAGCAGTTGAGCAGTGAGGTTGGTCCACTTGTATGGCCGAAACCTTCAAGACTTCTGTGCCATGTGTTGGGGTGGAATGGATTTTATGGTTCCAGTCCTTCTATACTCCTTCAAAGGAAGGCTAAAGAAAGAGTATTCTAGACGTTGTCTTATTGAAGAATGATTGTCTGTGTTGACACAGACCTCTAAAGACTTGCCATTGATTGCCACATGGTGTGTTTTTCCAAATTTGATGTCAATGTTTTGACCACCTACTTTTTCAGCTGAACACGTTTTTACTCTCAAAAACAATACTTTTAGTTTATAATCCACCATAGACACTACAGAGGTATTTTCATCACAGAACATTTGCTGGTTTTTTTTATTAAGTCGTTTATCTTTCTCTCTAATTATTCAAGTACAATTATGGAGCTAGCAATATGATGTGATGGAATAGACCCAGTTCTACAGCCAAGGCAGTAGACCCTGTGCAGAAGCCATTGGATCAGAATCTTTTATCTCATGGATTCACAGAATAGACCAAGGCTCTCTGCATCCTATAGGCTCTCCCCAATCTTGGTTTTATCAAACCCTAATATAAGGTTCCAATCTAAGGGTTATGAAACAAGTTTTACCTCCCCCATTTTTTACCTTTGAAAATGAATTGATGGGTGCTAAATTAGAGGGCTTTTAGGCTTTGACAATACCTAACCTGCCAAGCACATCTCCATTAAAGGTTCTCAAGCCCACCATTTGGAGTAAAAGCTTATCATGACAGTTTGATAAGTACAAGAGCATAATCGGATTTATCTTGAGGGGTGATGATTCCTTACAGAGGTGTATGACCTCACATCAGAGCTCAGTCTTTGATGGTGATGGAGGTGGGACCCTGCTCAAGGAGCCATAACCTAAGAACGATTTACGGATCTATCAATCTATGTGCATAGTGTATAAAGTGACTGTACTGTCCTTGTCCGACAATTGCAACTTCATACATTGGTAGCCCCTCGTGATCCTCTCCTGATTGTTAAACTTCTGTTAACGTTCTGCAAATTTCGATGATTGATACATTACGAAAAAAATAATAAAAGTAAAATGGTGAAGGTTGGGGCTTTTGATTTTTTGCCACATGTTGACCACCAAATTTGCAGAACATTAACAGAAGTTTAACAATCAGAGAGAATCACGAGCGGAGGGTAGCATGCAAGACAATCGGACAGACTTGTAGCTGAACCAGTAGAGAAGCCTTTTGAGCCACCCATTTTGGGTTGGGCTGTTTCGTGGGCTTGGGATTCATTTACCAAGCCACTGCTAGACGTTAGTCATCACCCATTAAGAAGCTTAGAGACAACTTGAAACCATTCAACGGGTGTGATTAGAGGTTAGCTAGCCTAGTGTAACGAATTACCTGATCGAATGATGGACCAGTGTGGCCCGATTCTAGTTGATAGTCACTAAGGTATATGGGCCTGTGCAGCCGTGTAAGAGAATAAAAATATATCAATAGAATTCTCATCTCCCATGATGGGGTGAATTGATAAGTCTATATAACTGAAGGTTCTAAGGACCTATTACATCTTGCCAAAGAGAAGGCATCCCATCAGCGTAGGCATGCAAAAAAGTAAGTAAAAGACCAAGGAGATACTTGCTTCTTTTTCATGGCTACTGTAGGTGCTCCATCAAATTCTCATAAGATCATTTGCAATTATCCTACAAGATCAATAGAAGGGAAAACTCATATATGATGAGTAGTAGCCTAGTTATAGATCTTATCATGGGTGTCAATAAGCCTTTAGGGCCTTCTTGATTAACATGACTAAGATCGCTTAGATGACCTTTTTGATTTTATGATCATGTTTTGTTTATAATCTGAAAATAGATGGAACACTGTGTGTATTGTAATCCAAAGGAATATCTAACATGTGGTATTAGAGCCATATGGCTTGTATAGATTTGATTGGTGGATTTAGTTGTTAAAACTAGGGGTGGCAATTCGTGTTGGCAGGTCGGATTCATGTTGTGTCGAGTTAAGGGTATACGAATATATGAGTCAATCCGGACATGACCTATTTATTAATTTTGTCAATGCAAGTTAACTGGCTTTGACCCACGACACAATTACAATAAACCTTAACCTGCTAATTTTGTACAGGTTCACAGGTCGTGTGACCTAGGGGTGGCAGTTCGTATTGGTGGGTTGTGTTCGTGTCATGTCGAGTGAAGGTTATATGAATATATGAGTCAACCTGAACACATCCCATTTATTAATCGTGTTAAAGAGGGTCAACCCGCATTGACCCAAAACACAATCAAAGTAAACCCTAACCCACTAATTTTGAATCAAGTTCGTGGGTCATGTCAAACATTGCCACCCCTAACATAAATGAAATGATTGATCGTATGGATATCATGATAATGAAGCATACAATTTCAAAAACTATACTGGGTACCTTTGAAGAAGCTGGTAATGTAAGACAATTTTTAACACTGTGGAAGAATAATTTTAAATATTTAACAAAACAAAACAATGAATTAGTTGATTAATATAAGTTTTGATAGTCTTGAAAGTATATGTGAATAGATTATAGAAATTTCTAAAGTTTCTTCTCAGTTAAAAGCATTAAAAATGGACTTATCTAAGGCTTTTTTAGTCAATCACATTCTTAATTCTCTTCCTATTCAGTTTGGCCAATTAAAAATTACCTACATAGAAGTAGAAATGGAATGTGAATGACCTTATTTCCATGTGTTCATAAGAGAATGATGGATTCCATCAGGAAAAGAAAAATATTGCCCATTTAGTTTCAATAGGACGAAAAAGATAAAATTTAAGTAAAAAGTAGTGCTATTGAGGACATCACTAAGAAAAAAAAAATCTGTATACAAAATAAAAATAAATACAGTTGTTCTTTTTTCAGTGAGAAAATAGGTCACATGAAAAAAGATTGTTTTAAGTACAAGAGGTGGTTAAACAAAAAGAATGAATGAAATTCTTGATCAATTAGACTTCACAAATATTTATGAACCATTTTCTATCTTGTTGGGGAGGTCAAGATATCTTATTACTTTTATCAATGTTTTTTCATTATATTTATATATTTTAATGCATGACTAGAAGATACAAACTTTGAATATCTTCAAAATTTATAAGGTAGAAGTGGAAAATTAGTTTGGTAGAAAATCAAGGTAATTAGATCTGATCATGGTGGTGAATACTATATTAGGTATGATGAATCAAAACAAAATCCAAGCCCATTTGATAGGTATTTATAAGTTTGTAGAATTGTTGTTTGGTATACTTTGCCTAGCACACCAAAGCGAAATGGTGTTGCTGAAAGAATGAACCGTACTTTTAAGGATATGGTTAAGAGCATAATAAGTAATTTATCTTTATTAAAATCCTTATAGGGTGTAGTCTTAAAGATTGTAATTTACATTTTGAATCAGGTACCATTAAAACTGTGTTAAAAACTCATTCTAAGTTATAAATAGGTAAAAAGTCTAGTTTAAGGTATTTACATGTTTTAGATTGTCTAGTTGGGACTAGATTGTATAATCTACAAGAAAAGAAGTTGGATCTAAGAACAATCAGAGTAATTTATTGGATATCTAGAAAGATCTAAGGATTTCAAGTTTTATTGTCCTTTTAACAACATAATTGTAGAAACCAAAATTGCAAAGCTTTTTTGAAAATAGGAATACTAGTGGGGGTATGAAACCTTGAAACATAAATTTTGAAGAAGATCGTGTTATTGTTCCTTTACCAATCATTTAGTATGATGTGATAGATCACCTTATATTGGAACATGAGAAGTAGATCATAAGCCACAAATTGAGGTTCCTCTATGGAGATTTCAAAGAGAAAGAAATTCAGTTAATCTAGATGACTATATTGTTTTCTTATAAGAATATGAATTTAACATTAATGTGAAAAATAATTCAATGACCCTCAATTAAGCTTGAAATAGTAATAATGCATATAAATGGTATGTTGCTATCTAGGATGAAGTGAAGTTTATAAAGGAATTAAAGCTTGGGATCTGGTTTAGTTGGCAAAAGGTGTTAAGCCTATAAGTTGCAAATGGGTTTAGAAGACTAAATGAGATGCAAAAGGCAATGTGAAAACTTATAAGGTTAGACTTGTTGTTAAGGATTATAATCAAGTTAAAAAAATGACTATAAAGATATTTTCTCTCCAATATCAAAAAAATATTATTTTAAAATCATTATAGCTCTTATAGTTCATTGACTTGTAACTCTATCAAATAGATTGGACAATTGACTTTTTAAATGGTGACTTATATGAGATTGCATATATAGAACAACCTTAAGGTTTTGTACCAAAATATAAGAAAAAACTTGTATACAAGTTCAAGAAGTCCATTTATGGCTTGAAACAAGCATCCGGATAATGGTATATAAAGTTTAACGAGGTGATAACGTTTTTTGGTTTCAAGGAATTTCTTTTTTGGATCAATTGATATATCTTAAGGTTAATGAAAGTAAGTTGATGATATACTGCTAACAAGTAGTGACTTTGGTTTATTACATGAAACCAAACATTTTCTATCAAGGAATTTAAAAATAAAGGATCTTGGTAAAACTTTTTTAATATTGGCATAAAATTCACCATGATAGATCATATAGCATTTTTGGTTTATCTCAGAGAGTCTATGTCAATAAAGTTCTTAAGAGATTAAACATGTAAGAATGCATCAAGTCAGGATATGCTAGTTTGTAAAGGTGATAAATTCAGTAACCTATAATGCCCATGAAGCAATCCGGAATTGGATCAAATGAATGGTATCCCTTATACATTTGTAGTTAGGAAGTTTGATATATGCTTATGTTTGTGATATTGCAATCAATAGGGATACTTGGCGGATATCAACAAAATTGGAACAGGGTGCATTAGTAAGCAAGCGAAAGTTTATGAGATATTTTTGTAAAAATAAACCAAATACTTAATGCTCACATACAAATGAACTAATCACTCTAAAGTGTTTGGATATTCAGATTCAGACTATGCTAGTTGCTTCGACAACAAAAAGTCCACTTCAGGGTTTGTTTTCATACTTTTTAGTAAAGCCATTGCATAGAGCAATATGAAATATAAAGTTAAAGTTTTGTCACCTATGGAGATAGACTTTGTAACTTTTTATGAGGTTACATGTCAAGCTATATGGTTTTTTGAATTTTATCTTAGGTCTTTGATATATATATATATATATATATATATATATATATATAAAAACAGAGCAGATTTTTTTTTTT
>JAOXJP010000001.1:15832194-15843987 GCA_025762735.1 Platanus orientalis
CAGCCACACTCATTTTATGTACTTGTTGTTTGTTGGTTGCCCAACATTCTGCTCCATAAAGCATGGCTGGTCTTATATCATACTGACTATAGATAATATGAGGCAAGAAACATAAGTCTAAGTACTAACAAGTTCAAAGTTAATACGAAACTAAACAAAGATCGAATAATTAATATAATCATGCTAGTACGAGACTAAACGATAAACATATATCGAAATAAAGTCAATGGTCTAATACCAAATTCTAAATTCAAATAAAAAAATATTGATTTCAATATTTAGAATTTAGTACAAAGTTACAAAACAAAGGTTGGTGTCCAAACAAAGTGTTTTGTACGAAAGTCAAAGTTTATTGTGAGTTTGATATAGAGGTCAGAATTCTATGAGTTCAATGTCCAATATGAAGGTCAAAGTCTATAAGTTCAATGAAAAGTGTTAGATTTAATAGGGTTTTTATCGCACCCCGAAACCCATACCAGTAGGACGATGAATTTCAGCACATGACATTACCCCATTCATTTAAATCCTGTAAGCTTATAATTTTTTTGTTTTTTATTTTTTAATTGTATGCAATGGAATTTCATATTTAAAACATAATCATTCATATTCTTAAGTCCGACTTGTATAAAAATCCCATATTCCATAAACCATAGTTTGACATTCCTACTCAAATAAATCAATAATTTGACATTACCATAAACTAAGTGATAATTAGATAACAAGTCTAAATACTGAAATAATCCACTAACTTATTATATCATTTGAATTTAAAATTGAAATAACTATACTAAAGTAAAATAAAGTCTATGACTGAATCAATGTCTCGTGACATAAAACAAATCCATCTAGAACTCTAATCCTCTATATTTGATTGCTACACAGTTATTTCTTCATCATTTATGGCACCAATTTGGGGTAAACTTGATAGATTCAATAAGAAAATAGTAAATTAAAGAAGCACTGGATCAAGACTTGGCACTAATTAGAAAAACAAAACAAATAGTTGCATGCTTTTAACAAAATGCGAAACTGGACAATTTAAACACATAATAATGGTAAAACATATATTGAACTGAAAATGATTGAAAACATATACATCTGAATGGTCCAGAACAAAACAAAGTAGATAATAAAACAAATATATATAACGGAACTGAACAGCTAAATCTATGTCTAAACCAATATAGATAATAATTACACAATTTAATTCTTAGTGGAAATGGCCAAACAAATCATTTAATTCCCAATAAAAATTGTTAGACACACCATTTAATCTCCGTTGAGAAGAACTTGACAATTCACACAATAAATCAGATGTGATAGGTTTATTAAGGTCTTGTCTAACAGGTGACAAGAGATGATTAGCGGGAAAAAGTGAAATGTATTTTTCAAAATTTGTAATTTACTTTTTCCCCTTAATAGTATCATGCCACCTGTTATATAGGACCTGTTGGTCATAAGTGGCAGGGGAAGATCTGGTCTCTTGAAGAGAGGTCATGAACAATTTTTTTACCGAGTCAATTTGGTTGCTGAAGAGGTAAGTGTAGTATGGCCGAGACTTAGCCTTTAGACAGTAAACCAGAAATTCTTCATTGCAGCTTAACGTGTGGTAGTGTAGCATTGTTTTCAGTGTGACACATACCTCAAAAAGTGAAAATCACCCACTAAATTTGATTTTTAGTACATATTACAGCATATTCATGCACACTTTACCAAATTTTAAGCTTTTTGTAAAGGATTTGTTCTCAGTGACCCTCATGGAATTCTTGCTACGCAGACAATTTAGAGGGAAGCCAACACCCTTGTGCTCGGGTGGCTGAGGCATTTTCCCTAGGGAAGACCCAGGGTCGATTCCTTGGAAAGAGGGAGAGGGGAGAGCAGTGACCAGTAGTTTCTACCTGCTCTGATAGTTAAATGGTGGGGGGGTTGGGTGAGCAGTGCACAGTGGAAAATGTCGTCCACTCAGGTTGTCAACCGATGTAAACCGAAGGATCCAAACAACAAAAAAAAATAAATAAAAAGAAAGGAAGAAAGAAAGAAAAAGGGGGAGGATGCCTTTTTCTAGAAGGATTTTGAGCATTGCGGTGCTTTTACTTGTTTTGATCTGGTCACTTGGGTTCACGTAACAGCCGCCCATGTAGAAAAGAACCAGAAACCCATACAAGACGGAAAACAAAGACATTGAAATATCAGAATATAACAAAAGAATTAGTTAAAGGGACCCCCAATCGAAAGCTTCAAGGCTTCCATACCATGTGGTAAAGGGTGGAATGGGTTAGCTTTGGCGTGATCAATGGAGTAATTAACGTTTAGATTACATTGTTTAAAAGCAGGAAAGGAAAGATGAAAATTTCATTGTTTCTTTCGAGTTAGAACATTCTTTTTTAAATTTTTATTGTTAGGAAAGACGAAAATTTCATCCTGTGTAGCTTCAAAGAACGTAGAATTTCTAGAATACATTTTCTTTTTGAATTCTGAAACATATTAAAGAGAATGGTTGCTAAACAGGACCTTAGATACCTATGATTTTTGAGCTTTTAATGTCCTTTGAATTTAAAATACATCATGTGTCAATCAATGGCAGGCCTTGGCCTATGTCAAGACAAACAATAATTCTCGTTTGTCACTTTGTAGTGTTTATGGTGAATTATAGGCTGACACATATTGTGTTCGAGATTCAAAAAGTGTTGAGGTGTAAAAAAAGAGGTCAAATTCAACAATACATCATGACACACTTACATAAGCCGGTGTCAACACAGACACTCATTCTCCTATATCAATTGATACATGATTCAATGGTCAGAGGCTAATGTGGGAGGTCCATAGTTCCCACTTTGCACCTGGAGTTCTTTGAAGGGATAATTCCACCTTTGAAACAAATGTTTGTCACCAAAAAGTGTTTGTGGCCCTCTGTGAATATGCTACAGGCTCACACACCAAGCTCACACATGATGTGTTTGGGGTTAAAAGTGTTTAAAAAGTGCTCAAATAAAAAAAAAAAAAATAGGTGTCCAAAAATATGCACCAAATCCGAAAACATATCATGCATCAATCTGTGGTGTGCTCGCAGAGGGTCACAAACACCTTTAGGTCATGAACAATCATTCTCCTTAGGCCTTAGGATGAACTCCTTACACCAATGCCATGTCATGTGCTAGGATAGCCAGCTTCTTGCTTTCTCCACGTTTGGGCTTATACAAAACTTTGCTTGGCATTGATGTATAAGACATGAAAATCCATTTTCTTTGATAATATTAAACAATTTGATATGGTAGTTGTATTGTATCATGCCTAACTGGCTTGTCTACGTGCTTCAGTTTGTATTTGGTCCGCTCAGTGCCAATACAAATGCATCTATATCCAATTTGTTTATTCAGCTGAATATCAACGTCCACTTTAATATATATATAAAACAGTTCGGTATCTAAGAATGATAGACAATCCCAATTAGCATTTGGGTTTTGATGTATTTCAATTAAAACTTGGGCTTAATACGTTGTTTGTATTCCAATTTCGCATGCTATGCTATGGCTAATATTTATATAACAATATTGTAAACCATGTTATATAGAATACAACATACGAAACCCTAACCCTAATCCATTTCTTATCCCCTATTTTTATTTTGTATAAAAAAAAGAAAGCTGAAATCTCCTATTAGTCAATTCCCTTTTCCTAATTGAACTCCATCCACCTTCTTCCATCTCTATAGTTCTTATATCTCTATTGTTTTTATAAATATCTAAAAAACATAATTCGATTCAATATTCAATTAAATAAATGAATATAAATATGGATATGCTTATATCCCCTTTCATATACAGCCTTTTTTTTTATTTTCTTTTTGGCCATAGAAACTCGGCAACCAATTTTGACTGGTTTATGCAGGACCAGAAATCTTCTCGGTTCAATATCAGTCCTCTTTTCGGGGTAGGGTGGTTCAATTTCAATCTTGTCTGGACAGAACAACCGGTGGCGCCGTCGTTATTACCGACTTTTAAACCGACCTCGTCACCATCCGAAAAGAACGACCAAGCCTTCTCTGCTCCGTTCTGTTTCTATTTTCTTGGAATTAGCATAGTACCTTGCTCTCCCTCTCTGCAAAAGCCGGAAAAAATGCCAAATGTTCTTCATCTTCCGTACAAAACATTAACTGCATCTCGCCTCAAAACCATCCTCTTAGCCATCTCATCCCTCTGTATTCTCTACCTCGTCTTCTCCCGAACCGGAGTTCCTACCCCCGTCGTTATCCGGCAATCGCCGCCGCATCCATCGCCGCCGACAACTCTCCGCCACCTCGCATTCGGCATCGCCGCCTCCTCCAAGTCCTGGCCGAAGCGTCAGCAATACTTCCGTCTCTGGTGGAAACCCCAATCCATGCGAGGATACGTATTCCTCGATCGTATCCCACCCAACGCCGATAATTCCACCGGTTCCTTCCCGCCGTTGCTCGTCTCTGAAGACACGTCCCGGTTTCCGTACACTTACAAAGGGGGTTTCCGATCGGCGATTCGCGTGGCGCGTATCGTTTCCGAGATCGTCGATCGGAATCTGTCGGATGTCCGGTGGTTCGTGTTTGGGGATGATGACACTGTGTTCTTCCCTGAGAATTTGGTGAAGACGTTGGCGAAGTATGATCATAATGGGTTGTTTTATGTGGGAAGCAATTCGGAGGGTTTCGAGCAGAATTCGAAGTATTCATTCGATATGGCGTTTGGGGGTGGAGGGTTCGCGATTAGCTATCCACTTGCTAAGGTTTTGGGGAGGGTTCTGGATTCGTGTTTGATGAGGTATTCGCATATGTATGGAAGTGATGCTAGGATTTTCTCTTGCTTGGCGGAGCTTGGCGTGGGTTTGACGCATGAATCTGGATTTCATCAGGTACGATTTCTTTGTTGTTTAATTATTTGCTCTTTAAGTAGAGATGATTTCTACCCAAAGAAAAGAGTAGAGATGACGATGATGATGATGATTCAACCTAATTATTTGCGGTCATTTTGTTTTCGGGGAACATTTTTGAGTGAGGGTCAGGTGGCACACCTGTTGCTACCATCTAATTAATGAGGCTTTGCGTGTGATCCTAACCATCTACTTGAAACTACTGTGTTTGGATTGGTTGATGATAATATGATGGTGGTTCCCATTGATTGGAGTTCTCCTGATCATTCGGTTTCCTACTGAGTTTGGATTTTCATTACTAGCACAGAAAGATCATCTCTTTGTTTATATGCTTCATGGTTTCAACTTTCCATTTTAATTCTAATTTTTTGCTGCTAATTTTGGTTTGGGCTTCCATTGTTTGAGTTGTATATTTGTTTCTTCCAAAAAGAAATAGAAAGAAAGAAAGTAAAGAACTGATGCTAACTAGACATCAATATAAATGAAATGGTGTAAATGGTTCACTGGGAGGGATTACTGTGTTCGTTTATTATTTTGGTGTGAGTTAAGATAAATTTTGTTGGATAATATATTTGATTGTTATTAGTGGGGCCTTACACCTGGATTCTTACATATTGAGATGAATGATCTCGTGTAAGTGGACAACGGAACATGAAGTCCATTTGTGCCGTAGTTATTACTTGTATAATTCTGATATTTTTGTTGACTAACCATATTATATTCTGGAGGTATATATATATATATATATAGAGAGAGAGAGAGAGAGAGAGAGAGAGAGAGAGAGAGAGAGAGAGAATGATGTTACCTTCTGATTATATTAGGAAATAAAATTACCTATCAATTTAGAATCTAAATCAACACCTATTCAGATATAAAGATCACCCCACCAGTTGCTGTTTAAAGAAGACAGGATAGGATCAATTCAACTTCAGCAAACGGATCACTGATAGGAGCATATGATAGTCTGTGGATTATAAATCTGAACAGCAGGGTTATATGGGTCTTAAGTGAGCTGATTAGGATTAGGACAGTATCATAAACAGGGCAGTATTGGTGTGTGGATGAACCCATGAATCTGAGTGTTACAGGGCTGGGATTTAGGACTGTTAAGAGTGTCAATTAAATGGACTTACCCTGATTGTAGGTTCTGGAATTCAAAAAGAATAACATAATGGTCTGATGGGTTTAGGATTGGCTAGTTTAAGGCTTAGAGCTGGAATTATAACAGGATTTATAGGGGACCGATAATAGGGTATACAGTAGGAGAATCTGGGACTGAAATTAAGGGCAGACAGGGAGTTTTAAGTAGGCTACAAGTGGTCCTTAGAATGAGTAAATCTTGTATAAAAGAGAGGCTGAATAAGGGTTTCAATAAGAATAAAATCTGGTTCAGTGATGGTGTTAACGTGGGACTGTTAAGTGAAGTTGTAGCACCAATAATGGGTGAGTTTGTGACTGCCGTAGGTTACCAACTTGAGAGATTTTGAATCTCAGATCAGAAGACATCAGGAAAAGTGGTTTAAGGTCTGTATGATTGGGATGGAATTGGCGATTTAGGGTCTGATGGGTAGAAAGTTGAAGAAGATGATGGAGATGTATGTTGGTTGCAGAGAACAGAGAACAGAAAATAGGAGAGAAGAAGAAGAAGATGGGTAGAAAGTTGAAGAAGATGATGGAGATGTATGTTGGTTGCAGAGAACAGAGAACAGAAAATAGAAGAAGGAGAGAAGAAGAAGAAGAAAATAAAGAATAAATGGTACTTGGTGTGGGTAATCACCTACCTCACAAGCCCTTGGACATCACCATCCTTAGGTTCAAGTTTAAGCACCAAAAACTTGATGAAGAAATCTCACTTGTGTAAGAGATAAAACACAATTTTTGTTCATCAGATTCATTCCCTTTGATTACAATAGGTATCCTTATTTAAAAACTTTCAAAATAAAGAAATAAGAAATGTCAAAAAATTAGCAACCAATTTCATAAGGACACTATCTAAATTCTATCTTAGCAACTTACTAAAAACATAAGCAACCAAATAGTCCCAATCGTGTGGGCTCTCTCAACTGTCAACCATCGCTGATTTAGCTTATTTTAGGTGCTTCACAAAATTGTCCAAAAACAATACTCATAATTCCTTTCATGTCTTACCTCTAATACTTTATAAAATATTAACTAAAACGGTAAAAGACCCTAATAAAAGGACTAAAACAGCAAGGGAAGTCCTTCTTTGATGTAGCCAAGGTGTGTCACCATGGTCTTCACATGTGGACCCCACTAAGCCCATGTGTGGGTCTCAAATTTCCTTCAATGTCCGCATCATATATCTATGTTGAACATAGAGTACTGTCGGTACATATGATAGTTGAGAACTATGTGTGTAATTCCCATGTTAGAAACAGGTATCTCAAGTATATTTCGATCAAACTGTAGACTGGATTTTTCAAGTATGCCATTGCAAGTGACTTATATGTTTGCAAACATGTATTCTGTTGTTCCCTATGCGTTTGAGGTTTGGGAGCTTCAGACTTGGTTACAAATGTATATCAAATGAGTTGATTTGAATGAAGGTTCTGATTTAAGGTTTATCTTTTTTAATAAGTTGGCCCATTCTTCAAGAACTTTTCCTAAACAGGTCAACAACAAGCTTTATGGAAAACATGTCTATTCTTGGCCTATTAATTTGGATAAGCTGTGGCTTGAATAGAGGCATCTGATATATATATATATGGAGAGAAATTTTATTGAGACAAGAAGCTAGGAAAGCATGAGGAGTACAACCCTATACACAGCAGGGAACACACGATGGAGGCATCTGATCTCCAATTCATGCTGTGTGTTTTCCAGTTTGTATTGTCAATGTTTCTTGAACATTTTGTTATCTTTAAGCATATCGGCACAAATCACTCTATAGGTTCCAATTTTACAACTTAGGCCATTTAACATATTTAAGCTGACCTTTTTTATTTGCATTTGACTAGGTTGATATTCGGGGAGATCTGTTCGGAATGCTCACTGCTCATCCATTAGCACCTTTGGTATCTCTTCATCATTTGGATTATGTTGCACCTCTCTTTCCTAATATGAGCCAGATGCAGGCCTTAGAACACCTTTTTGAAGCTGTAAAAGTTGATCCTGCCAGGATTTTGCAGCAAGTTGTTTGCTATGATCGTTTGAATTCCCTTACTGTTTCGGTTTCATGGGGTTATGCTGTTCAGGTGTTTGAAGGAAATCAACTTCTCCCTGACCTCATTGCATTGCAGAGAACATTCATGCCATGGCAGAGAAGTCGGAATAGTAATTCAAGTCACTTTATGTTTAACATGAGGGACATTCCCAAAGATCCATGTAAAAGACCTACCATTTTCTTCCGTGAAAGTGTTCTTTCTGATATGAATGGGATTCAGAGCAACTACAGCAGGCATGTATTAGGAAATTGCTTGAAAAGGAATGCTTCACAAAATCTGAAACAAGTCAGAGTATTCTCTCAGAAGCTAGAGTCTGGTATTGGACAGGTATACCAAAAAATGTTTGAAGTATTTTGTTCTGAAATTCCCAAGTTTGTGACCATTTATTGTTTTTCTTTATTTGTCAAATTGCTCTGCATTTCGTAATATAACATTTTCCTTTTTCCTATTTTTATTATAGTTTCAGGTCCTGAGACGGCATTGTTGTGATGTTCTACCTTCTTCTTTTGACCAAGTGATGGATATTGGCATTAGAAAATGCATTGATGGAGAATTGATCACTATGAATCCATAGCATTTTCTTGGCTGCTGCTAACTTGAGATTTGAGAAGACTTTTCCCTAGATAGAGAAGCTCAGATCCCCTAGTAGTTTTCATTTGATTAGGGGAATTCAACAGTACAAATGATAAGGTAGCTTCATATTGCTGAGAACATATTAGTTTCTTATTTTTCTAATGAGAATTCATTGTTTATGCATTCCTGTCAAACTTAATGTATGCAGTGTTTGTTAGTCTTCTGGGTGCTTTGGTTTCATATGATTTACCTTTCTATTGGATATAGTGTGTGGCAGCTCCCAGAGTGAGAATGGCATAGAATGTATTGAAATTTATGTGTTGTGTTAACTCCAGACATTTCAGTAAGACTCATTTTTGAAACATCAATTTGATGGATGCGCTTATAAAGCAATTAAAATGTTCTCACTGGTTCTAGCAAAGGTGGACAACAAAATTGAATGATGTGGCATGTGAGGTGAACATGCGGCTCATGATTTACAAACTTTGACAAGGCTTGTACGTCATACATTTTCCCCTGATTATTATTCTTTCTTCACTGCTGGTGTTGCATTTGTGACAGTTCTGATGTGTGAGTTGGGGGTGGGAGCTAGGGAAAATGCAATTACCGTGCAAGTTCTAGGAATGTCAATTTGTGTGTGTGTGCACCCCCATGTTCGTGCATGTGTGTATGCACTTTAGAAGAAGTGAAGTTGAGAGAGGAAGTCAGTGCTTATGTGTCTATTTTTGTGTGTTTGTAATTTTTTTTTTTTTTTTATAAGAGAAAAATTTCATTGAAAAAGGGAATAAGACATCCCCAAGCAAAGAAACAAAAGAGACTGATTTAATGGAAAAGTCTCCAAGGCTGCTAGAAGGTGTTTGAAGCCAGAAAATTACAGTAGTGGAGTCACCCCGCACACTGTCTCTCAAATCCCAATGTAACAGATTGTCTTTGACCCTAAAGAAGATGAGAGTTTTAGCTCTCAATGAGTCTCCATCGCCTAGAAGCTTATAGTAAATAAGTAACACTGCTCCTAAACAATCTCTGAAACACTCCCCTGATGCTAAAGGGTCATGGGTTCCCTAGAGAGAAGCCATCAAAATGGAGCTTGATGGCGTTAGTCTCAGGTGGGCACCAATATCTGACATAATCACCATAGGGTTTGGGGAGGACTTAGCCGAAGAGATACAGTCCCACACTAAATCATTTGTGGGAAGTCCTCTGAATATCTGTCAATGGCCACCGGGGCCACCCAAAAAGTAATTTTGTGAATGATGTACTTGGTATGATGGCCATTATCTCCAAAAAGCCTTGAGTTCCTCTTGTCCCATATGCCCATGTTTCCAGAGGGAGAGGCGAACCAACAGTCTAACGTTTTGTGGTAGCAACTTAATAATGTCAAAAAAGGGAGAGAAATTGATGCTAAGTCTTAGGAGGGGTGCTACAATTTGGATTGAATTTGTCACTGGTGTGTCAGTTGTATAACCACATCTAATACAATGTTGATCTTGGATGCAAGAATGAATCGTTCAGCACATGTTAGCATAGACTGGACCATTTCTCCATGTTTGTGATTCCACAGTCCACACAGGACCTTTCAATAGGCGATATAGTTGACCAATGAAACATACCATTAAAGAACCTATTATTCCCTTTTTTCCTTTTTCTGTTTTTGGGATTATCATGTTTGGAGTTTACTGTTTTAGAGGAGATATATCAGTTATAACTGGGTTCATCTGAGCTAAAGAAGACTTTTTGATATAAGAAAGGTTGAAGTAGGAGACTCGTTTATGTCATACGATAGACATGGAGGTCAATAATGAGATCAGTGGTTCAGAAAGCCAAACTCAGGGTATGTGAGATTGAGTTTAGAATCGTCATGTGCTTTTGTTACTCTGAGTATGTTTTGGCCAATGTTCTTATTACTTGAGTATGGTTAGATGAATTTGTCCTAAGTTGTATGTATCAAATTGTAAAATGACAAGTAAATTGTAATTTCTTGGGTTTGATAATTACTGTCGTTTGTGGGATCTCAGCTTTTATTTTCTCTTTATTTATTTTTTTCAAAGGTTGGCTTGACGTTTTCAATTATTCTTCTTATTTCTCAAACAAAAAATCAAGGTAGACTTGCGGTATTCCAAAGTTTGATTTTTAGCTGCTATTGACCATTTTTGTTGACAGTTGTGTTAGATTTAGGGCTTTTTGATTTCCCAGTATGTTTTAAGTCTGGTTTTTTTCCTTTTCAGGTTGACCATCACATCATTGAAGATTGCTGGAACCCGAGTGCTATAAAACGAAGTCATCAAGAAGACTTAGTGTCAATTGGGTGTATCAGATCCCTTTCTTCTTTGATGGGAGCAGTAAGCAGCTGTCCTTTGGGAGTAAAACAATATCTCTGTTTCCTGTTTGTTTCATAACCTCCTGATCACTTGGAAACGTGGTCCTGGCTGAGTGGAAAGATTTATCAAATGGAAACATAAAGAGCGACAGATGGACCCTAAGTGAAGATGGGACAGGTAACATGAGAAGAAGAAATTACTAACACAAAGGGAAAATCGGGTTAGTTTATCATGTAATTTCTGTTTTGATATTTAGGATAGTGGTCTGATTTGCGACTTTTAGTTGGAAGAGATTAGTGGTACCACATTAGAAGAAATTATTGGCACCCGAAGCTGGTTGTAAATTTCTCTTCAAATGGAGAAATGTATTAGACATTTTAATTGCAGAAGAAATACAGAATTGTCCTTGCTTTTTTTTTTTTTGGAAAGGTGAATTTTCCTTGCTTTGTCTCCTTGGAGGGCTTTTATGTTATACATGACTATGTTCAAGCTCCCACAAGGTTCTTCTCGGCTTGCCCCCGGTCAGGTTCAACCATTAATTGGGTTCGGGAGAAAACACTTTGTTACAAAGATTGTGATGCAATTGAGAAAATGTGGCAGAACACATTGAGCAGGCCAAGCTTGAACCGGATTCAGTCCAGCTAAACAGCTTTTTAAGCAACCGTACAAGATTGTGTTAGACCACGGTAGGTCTAATCGTTTTCCCAAGAACCCCCATTGGATTCAGGTAATAGATTTATTTTTGCAAAGAATAATGCTTACAAAGCCTTATCTGGGTTCCACTAGTTTGAAAACTGAGTATGGTGAGAAACTGCTTT